>JAOXYB010026124.1:0-15813 GCA_028565635.1 Phoronis ovalis
TCAAACATACGAAGATAGATATTTGGGTGACAAATTTTGTTAGAAGATAATATTTGTTTTAATTTAAAATAGGCTCTTTGGGCTTTGTTTTTCAAATTCATTATTGCATCAGTAAATGTAAGAGGGAGTTTGCTGGTAAGACGTTCAATGTCTTCACAGCAGCTTCATTAGTGCTGATTTTGCACATTTTTGCCCTCATTGATGTGAGGATTTTGTAGAAACTAATGTTCATCTTAAACGTTATTGCCACTTTATTGAGTAGTAGTAGCAATCCTTTCATAATACAAATCAATGGCATATTTCATAACTAACTGCAGTGAATGTAAAACAATAAGTGATTATAACTTACCTGCAGTGTTTTCAACACTGCCACCATTTACTGTAACAAGACCATCAATATACAACACATCTGCTACAATTAAACGGATGGTACTTCCACCAGTTCCTCCCAAAGCTGAAGATGTATTTCCTCCAGAACTGCCTGGAAAGTCTGGTTTATAAATACTGCTGTAATACATGCCTCCCTCAGTTGAACTTGCCCATCCTCCTCTGCTTGCATGTCCTCCACCTGTTCCATGAACACTAGATGAGATCCCTGGACCTAAGCCAAGTTCTCGGATATCAAGTGGTCTATCCTCTGCAGCACATGTAACATTGGCACCAGCTTCTACATTTATTTTTGAAGCCCAAAGTTTTACATATTTTGTTGATATTATTGCTTTGTATCGTATGTCCATCCTACTTACTCTCATGTCCATGCCAACATTAGGAGCATACTTGAGAACAGAAGCTCCTTTAAGATCCAAAGTTCCAAAAGTTGATTTACCGAGATCATTGATGTATAGATATGTTCCATTGCTAAGCATGGCCGTATGTGCATTCTTATCTAAATGGACTGATGTCTCGCGTCCAACATTCAAGTATGCAACATTAGTTAGTCTTCCCTTTATTTCCAGTGACTTTTTTTCTTCATATCCCCGTAACTTAACTCCATTCCCATATATATAGACAATCTGTGGTAAGATGAGTTCAGATTTCTCATCAATTATGAAATTAACACCTTTGGTAAAAGCTTTAGGTACACCTTGCTCATACTCTAATGTAAATGTCTGGTTATCATGTGCATGTAAGAGTCCGGTTCGATCTCCATAAACTTGATGAATGAAAAGACTGACTTTTTGCTCAGTAGGCGCTATCTGTAAAGATGCTTGCCTTGCTAGATGCACTTCATCAAAGTTGTAGAGTACGGTGTCAAGTTCATTAAGTGTGGCATATTTGTCAACAGGTCTGTTGAGGTTGTCTAGAAGCAGTCTTCTATAGGGTCGGCCATTTCTGACATCTTCAAGATATACTGTGCCACATCCTCCAGTCAAGTATTTGTCGCCAGCATAACCACCATAGGCAAGATAGATTCCCTCATATTGATTTATTAATCTGGAATGCAAAGCTATTCTACCTGCTGATCCTGCACCACTGTTTGATGACCCATCACCACCTATAACAGAGAATTTTCCATGTCCTTCAATGTCTCTGACATCGATCAAAATACTTCCACCACTACCCCCTCCATTGCTCGAGCTACTTCCATTTGCTGATATGTCACCATCATTGATAAGTAATGATCCAACATTGAAGTAAATCTTCCCACCACCTTTGGCACCAGATGGCCCACTCCTGCTGCCAGGTTGAACCGGTCTATAAACAGAGCCATAGGGGGAGCCACCAGCATCAGTAGCACTGGCCGATTCTCCACCAGACCCTGCATGGCCTGCACCTCCATTTCCATTAAGCGAGTTTGAGCCACTGCCTTCAGTTATATCAATGGTGCTTGACAACTGTCTGTCATTAGCAGCACATGATATTGCAGTGTTAACCTCAATATCCATGATTGAACAGGAGATATTAAAGTAATCGGCTGTTATCTTGGAACTAAATTTGACATTTAATTCACTAATAATCATATTAGCACCACTATCTGGGTCAAATTCCAAGAAACTGCCAGGATCAAGTTGCAAGTACCCAAATGAAACTCGTGCTCTTTTACTGAGTTCCGTTTCTTTAAATGGTACTATTGATGCTTTGCTACCCATTCTAATTTTTCTTCCTTCACCGACAATAAGATTGACCACTCCTCTCATTTTACCATTTAAGTCTAATGCAACATCAGATTTTCCTAAAATAGTAGTTGTTTCAGAAAGAATAAATTCCCCACCATCATGTAACTCAAGATTAATTTCCAGTTTGGAGTTTGTTAGATTGCCACCAAGATATCTTTCCAATGTTCCTGTTTGGTTTGCTCTCAATCTAATAAGTCCCGTTCCATCACCATTCACTTTTTTTACATTCAGCGTTCTTTTTTCACCATCATCAGTAACTTGTAATTTGGCATAATCTGATATATTAACATTTTGGAAGTAAAGATCTTTAGTATTTTCTGCTATTGTCAAATAGTGATATTTCTGTTTGCTAGCATTATCAACTAGCAGGGTTTCATGGACATCTTTATTCTCACCAGTTCTGACATAAACTGATCCAGGGCCTCCAGTTCCATAAGTTGCTGGTGAAATACCACCTTTAGCACTGTATGAACCTATGTAGTGATATTCATTTGCAGTTACAGCAATACGTCCACCACTTCCTCCTCCTGCTAAGCTAAGAACAGCATTACCACCATTAGCAGTCATAGTCCCCATACCACGCAAAGCAACGTCACAAGTTACCCAAATTGAACCACCGCTACCTCCACCACCAACTGATGAACCAGACCCATTTGAATTCAGTATTCCATCAAGTATTAATTCATCTGTGAACAGCCGTAATATACCTAGATTAAATAAATAAAAAATACAAAATGCAGCTTCTTAAATTCAGCAAGTGATCTTTAATAACATGCTTTTTTTCTAAGTGCATTACATCAGTCTATATTTTATCATAGACATCTCATCCAGAAATATTTTACACAACCCTTATAATAAAACAAAATACAGAAAAAAGGCCTCATTGAAAAGATTAATGAAGATTTTGCGCATTTTATTTGTACTTTACCTCCAGCTAATCCTCCATTGTCACCACTCGAACCAGTAAACTGTGGCTGATACAAAGAACCTCTTGGCTGAGAAGCTGTAGGCAGGTTTTGATTATTTCCGACTCCACCATTACTGGCATAAGCACCACCCCCATAATTCTTTCCAGTGCTATCTAACAAAGCATCTGTCTGAATCTGGCCTTCTACACTCAGTTGAGCCCCTCGTTCCAATAATAAAGCATTGGCAGTTATGTTGATGTAGTTAGCTGTTAATATAACAAATCGTTTCATTTCCATGAAGCCTACTTGTAATTTGAGTCCATCCTGTGGTTTGAAGAAAGATCCTTGTTTGAGAATAACAGATCCCAAGAAATATGAGCCAGTATCGCTGGTTCTGTAATAGGAACCTTTGCTATACACTGCAGTATATGATGTATTTAGTAACTCTACATGTCCGCTTCTTTCAACAACAAGATTATTGAATGTCACTCTTCCTCCAACTTGCATTTTTGTGCCATCTAATGTTATGTTTTCAGGTACATGAAGAATTGCATTTTCACCAATGTTAAGATTAACATTGGTAACAATGTGACCCCTGATTCCTTCAGTAAATTCAGCTACCAATATCTGGCTGTACTGAACAAACAGTCTTGCTGTACGGTCACCTATGATTTTGGCCGCTATAAATGTTGTATTAGTTCCACTAAATTCTGCTTGAGCAAGACCTAAATATAAATACAGATGTAGCAAAAAATGTTTGCAATACCTTAAATTCAAATAAAGGTATGTATCAAGATAACAAAATTTAGAAGATAAATAATAAAATTATATTATATAACAGGTCCATTACCTAGTATCTCTGGAAAGGCTGCAATATGTACATGAAATATCCATAGTTTTTTGTTTCTTCTTTATTTACATAATTAAATCACATATTAATAACTTTTTATGTACCAGTAGTTGTATATAATTAAAACAATTTCAGAAATACCTTGAAGAGTGAATTCATCATACACAAAATCACTTGGTACCAGTCCTGAGATATCATTTCTAGTCTGAGGTTGTATATCGTCAACTGTATCACCAGTAACAATGAGATGTGTTTTTGGTTTGGGTAATACAGCAAAGCCATGTTCAATGTATACAGTCCCTGGTCCAGCTTTTAAAGCGTTCAAACCTCCACCACTTTTGCCGCCAAAAGCAGTGATAGAACCTTCAAATGCATATCTGCAAAATCAAGAAATCAATGTTACTAAACCCTGCAAACTTATACAGGTCAGGTCTCCCAATCTACAGATATAGCACATATAAAACTAATTTAGTTGCATTTGAGAATGATAACTAAAAATTAACAATACAATATGCTAAGTATATATGCTTACATTTTTTGCAGAGCTAGTTTCAGTCTTCCTCCAGCCCCTCCTCCTCCTGTACCAGTCCCAGAACCACCATTTGCTGACATTTGGCCATGACCAATAACAGACTCTGCTTCAATTATTACACCACCAGCAGAACCTCCTCCAGCATTGCCTATTCCACCATCAGCACCATTGACAGCTATCGTGCCTTGAAATTAAAATATAAAACTGATATTCAAAATTGGTTTTAGTTCTCCCTCCTTGTCATTACATATCTAGTGAACAAATGACAAGAAAATGTTTTTTCATTTTGGTACAAACATAAATAATATCGTGATGGTGATTTTCTACAACATACAGAAATAAAATCAATCAAAATCTGCAACCGATTAGACAACATCAGGTTGTAATGGCAGCAAAAGTGCAGTATCTATGTTATGTAGATGTACCTTCAACTATGACTGACTTGCTAACTGAGAGATGTAAGAAGCCCCCTCCTGATCCTCCAACACCAGAGGTTGTATTTCCTCCTCCACTGCCTTTGTCCTCTGGATAACGTGTTAAACCATAACTATGTCCTCCAATGTAAGAAGGATTATTAGAGCCACCTGGTGCTCCGTAGCCCCCACCGCTTCCTATACCCTATAAACAGAAGATAAAATAAAATGGAAATGTAAGAGTTTTTAATAGAGTATGATCAACAAAAAATTATAATTAAAATGCAACTTTGTAGTAGGAGCTTTGTATTAGCCAATAGCAAAATTTGATTATAACTGAATAGTATCTGCAGTTACTGTACTGTGTGGTATGTTTAAACACATTTATAATTACTATTATACCATAATTGATAAAAAAAATTATTCCATAACTGGTTGGGATGACAAAAGGTACTAACTAGTTAAAAACAATTGTGTGATACAGATGCTTTAGCACATCATCAAACATGTGAAATATCTAAAATGCCTTAAGAAGAAGATGAAACCTCCAAGACATTAAAATGCATACATCTTGTCCTGCACCTGGGCCCTCTCCAGCTAAGTGTCCCTTCTCAGAAAGTTGCAACATTGAACCAGGATTAAGAATAATATAGTCACTTTGAAGCTGCAGATACTCTCCATGAAGAATGGATCCATAATGAAGTTCCAGTATGCCCAGTTTCAGTTGTTTCTCAGATGCTAAATAATGAAAAAAAATTTAGGAAATTAATGTAGCATTAGAGAAAATTAATGTAAAAATGACTGCTGCCAAGGTATAATAACCAAGGCATGGTATTATAATTATACCAAATCTTCTGACATTATTTGAACTACATTTATTTATAAGCTACAAAAATTTGTTTTCCAAAACCATGTAATTTTCAAAATAATATCATAATACCATTCTTTAAATCTGACATAATTATGGATAAATGAAGAGTGCATAAACTTTTAGTACAACAGTACAACTAGGCTGAATACAGACCAGCAAATGTGACAGTGGCATAGTTGTTCATAGTAAACATTCCAAATCTGTAAGCTCCTGGTTCAGTTATAAACAGATACTGTCCATCTTTGTACGTTGCTGTCCGAGTATAGGGAGAGAAACTTGCTCTTTGTCCTTCTGCTATGACAAGGTCCCTTACATTGGTCATAAGGCCTGGCAAAAATCAGACAATGTGTTTTCTATTAGCACATGGAACATACAATTTTATGCCTTCATTTTAAACTGCTAATTCTAGTATGCAAAATAGTTTCAATCACCAGCTATTAAAGTTATCTACTCAAACATCTTATTAGAGTTCACACGGATCTTTCAGTGGTGTGAATTGCTATTGAAGATACGAATGAGTAGATTTCTCTCAGTAGTTAATTAACTTATTTTATGGACCCAGTACATGTAAGACATTTGTCTAGCAACATGTAGGTATTAGTTCAGTTAATTGTAATGGCAAGAATAATGAAAAAGTAACCAATAAGAAAGACACTTAAAGTTATCGATACTGGATTTAAAAAGAACAGGACTGTATATAACTTTAAATATAATAAAATGTTCTTTATACCTGCAAACTCATTATCTTTTCCAACAAATGTAACCTTTTGTGGAAGCTGTATTTCTCCATTTCTGCTAACTTTAAAACTGCATTCAATTGTAGCTTCAGCAATGCCTTCAAGTGCTGTAAACTGGACTGAATTCGGAACATAAATAAAGCTGTCTTGGTCACACCTCAAATCTTTGGCGTTCACGCTTAAATTTGTACCATTAAACAATATTGATGATGATTCCAGATATAAGACATCGAGTATGTGGTTTGTACCTCCAGTATCTTTGAATTCTGTTAGTTGCTGTTTAGGTCCAGTAGCACCAATGTTATTAAGTAATAATGTGATGTGAGGAACATTGTTCTTGATCACAGATACAAAAGCTGTTCCTGATCCACCTGCAACAACTGATGACTTGCCACCATGGAGGAGGTACGTACCACTAAAATTTGATACCTTCTCCACACTCACCATTATTCTTCCTCCTCCACCTCCTCCTCCTTGGTTACTACCTCCATTTCCACCAAGCACAGACAAGTATCCACTTCCTAACAGATCTACTACATATACTTTGATCGACCCGCCACTACCACCTCCATCGTTATTTTCCCCATGTTGCCCATTTGTAGTTATGTGCCCATCTAACCTTAAAGTGCTGGATATGTCTATGTCAATAACTCCACCACCATTTCCACCTGTACTTGACATCTGACCTCCTCCTGATCCAGGAAAGGATGCATTATAAGCAGATCCATAAGTACACACAATGGGGGAATTTGCATCCAAACCTTCACCACCACATCCACCAAAACTACCTCCAGACTGTCCTAGTCCTGCTCCTGGTCCATCCCCTGCTGCATATCCAAGACCGTCAGATGACATAACACCCTCATAGGCAATCTCTAAAGATACTGCAGTTATTTTCACATTACTGACTTGCAAAAATGCAGCAAAATGGATGTTCATTGATTCAAGGATATTGACTGTAAACAATGTCATACTTTCAGTGGAGATTTCTAACCTACCATAACTGGCTACCTGCAGTTTGTTGAAAGTTATCTTTCCTATCGGGTCCTCAAATCCATCTTGAATTATTGTATTGGATGAACTTGCAAATACCACTTTTGCATTAGAACCAACAGTTAATTCTCTAACGCCAAGTAGAGTACCAGCAACATACAGTTGAGGTATTGATAACTGGTCAACAGTTTCATTGGAGATAAATTTCAATTTTGCTGGAAGCATTATTTTTGCATTTTCTGGCACCCAGATCTTACATGGTAAAGCATATGCATATTGAATCCCATAGTCTGTTGCCATAACAACAGACTGCCATGGAACTACTGACAGCTGACCAGTATAGTCTCCTGTCACTTTCTGTACAGTGATGGTAGAATTAGCTGTTGATTCAAACTCAAACTTTGCATGTCCAAATATTTCTAAATTTACCAAGCTTGGCAGTTCATTTTCTTTAAGAATAGTTTTTGCATAAGCATCTAGATGGTCATTATCAATTTTAATCCTCCTTGTTTGCAATCCAACTACTCTAGAACTAACAAAAACAGTTCCAGCAGCTCCATTGTTAGTACCACTTCCTCCAGTTGCTTTAAGAGAGCCGACAAATTGATTCATATCTTGTACAACAACAGCTATGCGACCACCACCTCCTCCATTGGCATTAGATCCATTTCCACCATTAGCTGTTATGGTTCCGTGTCCTTCCAGGGCATAAGCTTTAAGTAACACACTTCCACCACTACCACCACCACCAACATTATTTCCATTTTCACCATTTGTTGATAGTTTTCCTGACAGTACAACAGTATCCCTTGCTTCAATATACAACACTCCACCTATAAATACAAAAATAATTTTAAAAATACTTATGATAATAAATAACAAAATATACAATATACTGCGCACATAATTAATTATGCAAATTTAAATTAACTATAACTTATATTTCCTCTTCTTTATGTTGTGTCTCTTTCAATGTTATCTGCATCCGTAGGAAATATTTTTATGAACAGTATAAATCGCACATACAATAAAATTATTGATTGCAATAAAGGCTAACAAGAAAACATTCTTCAATAATATTTGACAAATATTACTTAGCAAGCACAACAAAATTTCAGTACCTCCTCTGGTTAGTGCTGTACCACTCCCAAAATCGCTTGGTTGTGTCAAGAAGCCATATGTACCATTTATTCTCCCTCCACCTTGACCACCATAACTGGCACCATCTGTAACAAGTGCTGAGCTTCCATAGGCAATGTTATTACCACTTTGGTCAACAGAAATCCTTGATCCATCATGAAATGTGACATTGGTACATATGAATCGAATTTCTTTTCTGGCACTTGCTGTTAGAATGGTTGAGTCTTCAAACATATCAACAATGTCTGCTTCAATCGTAATATTCTCTTTTTCAAACTGAATTCTGGACCCAGATTCTAGTGTAAGTCTTTGCAATTTAAAAAAGGTGTCTTCAATTCCAACTGTTGCCATATTCTCGACGTTTAAAGAAGATTCTTTTCCAATGGTCAATGAGTCCACTAAAAGTGTTCCAGTGTTAGCAACAACCAGATCTCCAGATCCTCCAAACAAGAGTTTGGCAGCTTTCAGTGTACCACTGACATTAAGACTAATTAAGCTGCTAATAAATGTTGCCGTTGTTGATGATGGAAACTGCAATGTGCAATCTCTTTCAATTGCCACATTGCTGTTAACCCCTTGTCCAGGATTGACATAACTATTGATTGTTACAATTGGAGATCTAGTTCCACTAACTGCCAACTGTCCAGTTCCATCACCACCTATTTTATTGATATTTAAGTCATATGTTATTGAAATCTTTGCTCCATTCAGAATTTGAAATTCATCTATGACAGTTGCCATTAAAGCAGGCAGGTACGTGTATTTGCTGCTAGCTCCATCTAATTTAATTGTACTGTAGAGTGTTCCAGCTTTATAATCTCTTATGAGAATTGTTCCTAAAAGAAAACATTGTTTTATGTAACCACTTTGACAAAAACTTAGTGCTTTACTGTTCTGGTACTTGATCATTTCACATCAATGACAAAACATATATAAAAAGTTGATGACCATGATAAAACCAACCAAAAATCCATTTTGGTTATATTGGATCTGTCAACAGTTGTGATGAAAGGTACTTCTGTATTCATGAAACATTTATTCTCCTGTTTCTATTTTATTATACAATATCTACAAAAAACTGGCTTTTTCCATCCTATCATTTTATCACTAGAAATGTCTAAAATGTCTCTAATTTCCTACAAAATACTCAAATCCCTATCACTAAGAATTAATCATCAAAATCCTCAATGCCAACCAACATGCCTAATGATTTGCACATTAGAAGACATTTCCAGAAGCTTGATAATTGTTACTCATATAATAGTAAGTTATTTTTACCTAATTATTCTAAATACAAATGGATACATTATTTAAAATTACATGTATACCTGATGATGCTCCAGTTCCGCCTTTCGCCAAAAACAATCCAGTAAATTTCATTTCCACATCTGCTAGGTTGATACTGATTCGTCCACCTCCACCTCCTCTGGAACCACCATTTGCAAGGAATTTACCGGAACCTTTTAACTCTTTAGTATTCACATAAATTGATCCACCACTTCCTCCACCCTGACTCGCTGTACTGTGATCAATTCCACTAACATCCATAGTACCATCATTGATAAAAGTATCTTCAATTTCAAACTGGACTTGTCCCCCTCCTCTCCCCCCATTTTCATTTGCTCCATATCCATTACTTCCATAGTCTGTAGATACTTCTACAGAGCCATATGCTTTTGATGATGCCTCAGTGTGTGACCCTTCACCACCATAGCTTCCACCTGAAATACCAAAAGAAATTAACTACAAGGATCAACTGACAAAGCATTTTGAGCGGGATTAGTACAGAGACTTTGGCATGATTGCAAATTAGAAATAATTAAAAAGGGAATGTTAATATGGTAGTTACTTTAGTGTTTACATGAATATTCAGTAATTTTACTTTTGTTATTTTGTCTTGATTCACCAATTTATGACTGGAAATATATCATCAGGAGGTTGCAGGATGATAAACAACAATGCAAATTACCCAGAAACCTACAGGATTGATTGGAGATTGTTACTCACCTTCCTGCTGGCCTGTTCCAGCACCTGGCCCAGAAAATTGGAATCCTGTTCCAATTCCTGTGATCTTGCCACCTGGCTTTATCCAGAGGGACTCAGCAATGATTTTGGTTTTATTCATTCCTTGAGGATCTCCATCCAATCTGACTTCACCACCTGTTTCTACCACAACAGATGAAAAAATGTGAGTTTTAGGTTCTAAGTAGCAGAGCTGACCACGGAGGATGTGTATTACTGATGTGTTGAAATTATCTTGACAAGATCTGTTAAGTAACACAGGGCCTTGTGGACTAATAATTTCTATCTCACTTGCAACATCGTTGCGAACTTCCATGTAAGTGGTATCAAAATTAAAGTCATTTCTTTTATACAAAACTTGAATGCCTAACTGAACTTTCGCTTGGTGATGGTTTGGGCAGCTTGTGCCTAGCACCTCACCATTATAATCAATGGTTAAAGAATCCAGATTCACTTTTCCATAGTTATTTCTGTCGGTCCCTGTATAAGCAGGGTAGCCAATGTTCAGGTCACCGTCATCACGAACAAAAATGTTCTTTGTATTTATAAGTGCACCACACCAATTCAGTGCAACACCTCTTTGAATAGTGACATTCTTTGGTAGTTCTAGTTGCCCATGTGGATACACAAATATATTGGTCTGTAAATCGAGATCATCACCATCATTATGTTTTAATGTCATTTGATCATTTACTTCAATGGTAGCAGATTTTGAGCCCAACAAACTCTTTATTTCAACTAGAAGTGATTTTTCTCGAAATCCTATGATTTCGGAAGAAGCAAGCTTTACCACATCTAATCTCAAATCAAACACACTGTCATCCACACCCAGCTTGGTGACTGCATTCGTTATCTGATTGTTGTTGTCCACAAGAACCTTCAATGATATTTAATTATTACGTTAAATGCATACATATATAGCAGCAAACAAGAATCCCATAAAATGTTAATATATAATATTTCTTTCAGTTACTAACTATAGCTATGTCACATACAAAAGCTTGTAAAGCTATTGAAGGTAATGCATGTGCACGTATGTTTGGGTAAGAGGTCTAGATATACAAAAGAAAATGTTATCCTGCATGACGCTGACAAGCAGCTAACATGATTCTTTACTTACCTTCTTCCATGGATTTGCTAGGTGTGGCTTATAGAAAAATATAGATCCAGCAGCTCCTGCTTCTGTACCAGTACCTCCATATGCTTTAATGGTGCCACCTATTTCACCAGTAGCGTATGTAAGAGCAATCAATCCCCCACCACCTCCTCCACCTGATGAATGTCCATTTCCACCATTAGCATTTAGTGTACCTAAGGGAAATTCAAATAACACAGTACACAATTATTAACTTGTAGTAAAGATGCTTAGTATATAACATACTCCCTGAGTAAATGGTCTCAGCGTTTCTATGTATAACAAAACAGTAATATAATCAGAGATTTTTTAGCAACTACTGTTAACTTAAAAGTTAGCTTTTTAGTAGATACCTTTATGTAAACATACAACTTATCATTGTTTAATAGTCATCTTTACCTAAGAAGATGACAAGATATCATAAAAAGCTCCAAGATTAAGCATTCGAAATGATTGTAGATCCAGTTGGCAATTTGTTTTTCCATATACTAATGTATCCAGTTTTGGAAGGCACATAATTTACATAGAACCAAAATCTCACCCAACAAAGTTAGCTCGTCTACATCTATCCATATACTTCCTCCAGAACCACCACCACTTGGGCTACTAGCATCTTGTCCTCTGGAAAACAACATTTATTTGTAGCGTTTTCATACAACTTTGACAAAGGTTTTTGCTTATTCTTCATACAACATAAACTTGATGGCATATGCACTTATCGACTGAACCAACAAGATCTTCAGTTATATGTAAATCTTAGAAATTTTTTACAATGGAAACATAGCTGTAGCTTCAGACATTATTTTATAAGCTGCAGTCATGTTTTCAGTAAGTATTTTGCATATTTTGATGTAGCAGTCACATTGTAAAAGGCACATCATACCTTGCTAATAGGGTTCCTTTTATAATGGCAGTTGATGCTTCAACATGAATTGAGCCTCCCCCAGAAGTTGACCCACTTCCTGACCCAAGTTGGTTTGGTTCTTGGAATGATCCATAGGTGTCAGCTCTATCTGGTCCACTTGAACCATACCCACCTTGGCCCCCATAACTAGCTCCAGTATTGTCATGGAGATAACCTATAATTAAAAAGCAGTATCACATTCGGAGTTTTTTCACATTCAACAATCAAGAAGCACTTGAAATATGCACAACATTCAATGTTAAAGAATCACTTATGCAGTCACTTAGTTTGTATGTGTTTACTTGAATTAATGCAAAAACTCTGTTGTATTCAACAGCCTCAGCTTCCCTAAGGTATATCAGTCAGACTCAACAAACTGCACCTAATATAGCCTTAAGACATAATTACCTAGTCCGGAATGTGGTGCATGGCCTTGGTAGTCTGCATCAATGACACCTGTCTCTCTCAATGTCACTGATCCTGCCTTTACAAAAATATCTCTAGCTTTAAGGGTGGCTCCATCTCCTACTACAAATGCCTCTTTTATATCAAGTTGATATGCAGAACTTGTTAAATCTCTAGCAGTGACTGTCGTGCCCTTCAATATAGTAAGCTTGTTGAATTCTAGCATGCCATCGGATTCTTTTCCAAAAGTCCTTGAATTTTGTCCAAAATTGAGAGTTGAATCAACAAGTGTAAGGTCTTGTAATCCAGATAGGTGTCCATTTATATTAGTGTTGACATTGTACATAAATAGACGATTTGGTAGAGTTACTATAGCATTTTTATAGACTTGTAAATTGGTAGGAAAATAATAATTGGACTGTAAAATAACCAAGGATTGACGTGCTCCAACATGAATGGTACCAATGCTTGATTTATCACGAATATCACTCCCAATAAATTTCCTGACCGTGAAAGATCTTGTTTGCTGTGAGTTATTGTCAGGTTCAAATGCGAGATGAGCACCATTTTGAAGAATTAATGTTTCAAAGGCATGCCCAACACCTATTGGGTATATTGTGACCCAGGTACGACTGCTGTCTTTAGCAAGATCAGTGTAGCTAGTTACAGAATTACTCTGAAATTAAAACACAATCTCCTTTTACCATATTGTATTTGATGTTGATAACAAATTTATATTATAAAAATATTTGATTTCCTTTAATCAAATATTACACACTTGCCATAAATATTTTCCCATTTACAAAAATACTGTTCTAATGCAGTAAGCTACATGTACAGTTACAGTAACATTTTAAAAAATTTGACGCTTTTAAATTTAAATACATTTTGCTTGGTTTTGTATGCAACATATGTTTTTAGTGATTTTCAAATAACTATCATAGTGTGTATATTAACCACTAGATGTAGTTTCTATATAAAATTACCCTGCTGCTCAACTTCGGCATAAACTTCTGCATAAATGAACCACATTAACTTCCAATCTGTATGTGCATAAAGTAGCTTACCCTTATTTTCAATGGTTCTTCATTAACAACTTTCAGAATTGGTTCTTTGCCTTTCTCATTTATGTATATAGTACCCGCAGCTCCTCCACTGTATGAAGACACTCCACCATAAGCAGTCACAGAACCCTCAAATGTCGATGTGCTGTAATGAACAGCTATGCGACCTCCACTACCACCTCCATAGGATGATGAACCTAGAAAAAGATGGGAACTGCCTGAGTAAATTTGTAATTATTAGATTTGATTGCACAAAAAATTGTGATTATTATATTTGGCTGCAAAAGAACAGTTTATGTTAGTTCAGGCAGGCAATTTGTACCCACAGGGTTAGTTATGTGGCATTCTTTTGCTAATTATTAAATCTATCACAGATTAAATTAAAAGACACAAAGATTGAAATACAATCAATTGTACTGAACAATCGATTTTGTTATCTATTGCAGATACTCCTCAACTTTATACTTTTATTTAATGAAAGTATTCAAATACATCGCCTCATGAAAGTTCCCATACAAAATTATTTGTGATAATCACAATTATATTATTTTTAAATGAAAGATATGTGATGGTACTAATTTCATTGTTTTTAAATTCAGTTTATATTTAGATTTTTAACATAACATTTCATTACCTTTTCCTCCATTACTTTCTATTTCACCATTGCCATGGAAATGCTTTGCTTGTATGTATACACTTCCTCCACTAGCCCCACCAGTAATCTGTCCATCCTGACCATTAACCTGGATAATACCTTCAATGAAAAAATAACATGGGAGTAAGATATACAGTCTAACAAAACAGACACATGGAAAGTTGAAAAAAATTAAGACATCAGAAAAAAAATGCATCCTCCTTTAATGAAATATAAATAAAAAATAAATTTAAACTAATTAAAAATTGAATCTTACTTGAATCATGAAGCTGTCAACAAATATCTAAACATCAATATAATTATGTATGTAACAAGTGTAAATTACTTATTGCTTAATGAATTAAAATTACATTTTTTGTATCTGAAATATAATGTCGTAGTTTTGCAGCATACAATTGCAGTGTAAAGAGTACTAGACACTCAGTCTCATTACTTGGTACAGTTAATTAGAAAACATGGCAATCTAAAACGAGTTGCACATCAATTTTTCACAAATGTGATATAAACAAGCAAAAGTCTATTTATTTAAAACTTACAGTAAGTTTGAAAAAATTCTGAAATCAGGATCATGACTCATCATAAACTGTACTGTCTTGTTTTTTTTTGGCATGTGGTAAATGTAAATGTGGATAATATCAACTTGAGTATGGTAATTATTCTCAAATTCGTACAAAAAAAAAATTATTATTATTTTTTATTTTTGGGGGGTTTACGAAATTTGGGAAATACAAAATTCTCCGAAAATATGGGTGTACAAATTCTCGGAAACTTTAAGTAATTCCTTAAGCGGGTGTACGAATATGGGAATTCTGGAAAAATGTATTTGTAGATGATCATAAATCGGGGTCAAACACTACCAGTACGGGAGTGCGAGAAATCGACATAAATAGAATCCGATCAATCAATGACAGATTGAAATAGCTAGTAGAATGCCTATGGCGTCATTAAATAATAACCATTTTTCAATACTTGATGTATCAAATAATGGACAATTGTGGTAGCATGCAAAGTACCTGGCTTCTGCCGTTCTGGCGGATGATCTGGCGTGCTCTCCCGTCGTGTTTAAA
>JAOXYB010026135.1:0-15806 GCA_028565635.1 Phoronis ovalis
GTAGATAGCGGAGATAATTCTGAATTATAGCGCGTGCGTCTGGAAATAAATTTTAACCTGCCTTAAGTTACTTGCGAGTTGCATTTCAAAACAAAAATGTTGCTCATTTACAACCAGGGGTGTTGAAATGTTTTCATTTTTCAGACATTTTAGAAAAAAATGTCTGCACTGTAAAAAACTTCCGGATATTTTTGGCTTCAATTTTGGAGGTGATCCGACATTTACCGGACATTTTTCCCTATGTGTTTACTCTAAAACTAGAAACACCATTGTCTTCCACCAGATGGTACCCATTCCTTCTGGAGAACATCACAGAAGTCTTTAAAGCATGATATTTGATGGAATAAACTACATTTTAATACAGTTTCAAATATATTTGGAATTTTCCAGTTATATGCTTGAACACATATTTGTAAGTGAATCATACAATATCTTTAAATGTAACTACAATAAGGAGGGATTATAGCAGTTTCAACTATGTACAGTAGGTTCTACGTTTGATTTTTTAAAACTTTTATTCTTTTGAAGTTTACAAACATTTAACTTTCTAACCCAGAATTGCCTCAATATGGGTCACACGATCTATTTATTTTATATACTTTTTTCAAATTTTAGTTGGCAGATAGATTTTGGAACATATTAAGCTGGCTGATGTATTGAGCTTTGGCAAATTTTCATACAGTGTCTGCTCTTTCAAGCTAACATTAGAAATGCTCTATCCATTTTCCCAGTGTTTAAGGCTTCTGCTCTATACAGGAGGACACTTAACTGTTGCTTGGAAGAGCTTTATTCCATGTGTCTGCTGTTTGACTTTCAGATTTTATCGAAAGTTCTACAATGCTGTCCAAGCAAGAGCTTTACAGATTTTAAAATCATGAAAGGCATCAGCAACTCATGAGCCTAGGTACTGGAATCATCGATTATTTCAAGCTTGTACCATTTGTTTGGATTCAGTGATTTTCAGATTTTTTCTAGTATAAATCCTCAGTCCAACCATTATAGCAGCACACTTGCCTTGAACATTGATAAGAATCTCTTCAAGCAAGATGATCAATTATCAGCAAAATCAAGATCAGGTACCTTGATATGATATCTGTCTATCTTATAATTTCCTGGGTTTTACCAAGATTCCTATAGTAAATCCTCCTTTGCTGCTAGAGCTATTTGCACTACATAATCAAGAACGATAATAAACAAATACAGAGCTGAAGTGACACCCTGCATTAAAAATGTTTTAATACTGAATGGCTTTGTCTGTAGTGCTTCATGCCTACTAGCAAAAGTATCCTCATACATAACACCAATGGTATTAACCATTGGATCTGGGACAACATAAGCCTCGAGAATGTTAAATATTCTGTTACGTTATACACAGAATCAAAAGCTTGAGTATAATTCCCGCATTTTCTGTTAGATCTTGACATTCCTGTAATGATGGGACGTAATGCAAGTACCCGTGTAATAGGTCAAGAATACTGCTGTGCAATTTTAAAGTAACAAGTAACAGAAAAACTTTTACCAGTACTAGCTAGCTATTGGAGCTGGTGAGAACTAAACCTTTACCTGTACATTACATGACCTGTATCTCTTCCTTTCACCTAGGCAATACTTTCCTCCATGTTGTGGACGAGGGTTGTCGCACTGTCTTTCACTTGATTCTACTCCACCACCACAAGTACGAGAACATATTCCCCAACTTGACCATACTCCCCATTTTCCATCAACACTGTCTGGTCTGTTACCCCGCTCTATACATTTTCCTCGATAGCACCACTGAAACATGTGAAAATTAGTTGATGGCAACCAATCAAGACAAATTAACCAACAGGTAGTGACTGAAGTACCCACAAATGAGATTCTGATATACTGATATTATTAAAAAAAAAAGGTAAAAACATATAACATGCAGTCTGCAGTTTGGAAATACAACTTATGTACTTGCATAACTAATTTTAGTCTCTCCACATACTTATCTTGGCATTGATGGTAATATACAAGAATGAAAGCAGACATAGTTAGTATGAATGATTGACTTTTCATACGTACCCCATTTCTGATCCTGTGCGACATGCATGATGTCCCCTCTACAGCTGGTATGCTGTTTGTGGTACATACTCCACGATGATTGGTACACCACAATTCATGACACATCTCCTGCAACCAACAGGTTGAGAACATAGAATATGCAAAACATATAGTGCATTTTGCAGTTCAAATTTTGTGTTGTAAATCATAAATATACTCACTCGTCTTCTACATGTCCGTGATTTCATTCCATACTGTAGTTTGCATTGTTCTTCAGCTGAATGGCTTTCACCAGGAAGAGTTGTTGGATATTCTAATGCATTTTGTGCGGGCAAATTTTCTAAGCATTTGCCTCTCCCTGAGCTATAACAAAAAGATCTGTGTGTATTGAATTCGGATCACTGCTTACAATATATAAGTATAAATGTTATCTACAAATGGGAACCTTGGTGTGAAAAATCAGACTCTGGTATAAAACTCAATTTAGTTAATGGACATTTCATAGTAGTTGTCAAATGATTCGATGAATTGTTTGGTTTTATTGTTGCTTGTGTAAACTTACTCTAGAAATCCTGTTATATAATCTCGACTGCATGCAGACCATGAAAATGGGTCGGTGTTTTTTGTAAGCTGTGAGGCCATTAATTTAGCTGGCTCATGACCTGGTGTGCCACACATGTTACCAGCTCCGTCGTGTTGCATACCAAAACTAGGAATAAAAGATAATTAGTTCGTGATCAGAACATGTTAATACAATATATCAGGATTGATGATGAGATACCATATACATTGTACATACACATTTAAAAGATGTGCAATATCTAGCCACATGTTACATATTTAATGTTTCACACAATAGGACTAAATCAGTTATCTTACTTGTGTCCCATCTCATGCGCTATAGTAAATGCTGATGCTAATCCAATGTCTTCATTGATACTGCAGCTTCTGTCCTCTTCGCACATGCCTGCAACTGGTGCCAAACCTAGGACAAGTCATTAAAAACATGTTATTAATACACAAGTGACATCATTGGAGACTTGTTATTTATATTCCCATTTATGGTGTATGCCTTCATTTGAACAAATTGATCTACATGTGTTCATCTTCAGCTGTTCGGAATGTAACATGTTGGCATGATAAAACTATGCTGTCTGAAGACAAAATACTTTAAACCAAATTTACCTGTTTGGCTTACCTAAAGTTCCACAAGGCTCGTTTTTGTATGTGCATATGTCTAACCTGCAAGTAACGTTTTATTTTTAATGATATTTAAAATGCACACTGTGGTGTCTTGTGTTTAATAGTCATCGCAATAAAAAGTACTGTTTTATATTATATTCATCAAAAAACCTTGCTGCCATATTTAGCAAATACAATAATGTAACAAGTGCATCTTCTTGAACTGCAAACTTGACAACTAGTCAAAAGACAACACTAAAGCACAATTTTGATGAGTTTTCGAACAGTTAAAAGTAGTAATACGCAGGCGTTTATTAAAATATATCAAATCCATTGATTCAGCCTACATGTGTCCGTGGTTGCAAAATTTGGGTGCTCAGATTGTAGGCATTCATTAGCACATACTCGAGTACAAAGTACTGTAATCCTGGACTTTATGAACTAAACGTTTCCTCTCTGAAGCATTACCTTGTCAGTAATATTGCGTTGTCATGAGATGCCACGCCTGAAGTGCTAGAGTCATGTGATGGTTTCACTTTTTGTTGCCAGCGACAGAAACTGTCTAATGATTTGTCTGCATGGTGAGATATTTCTAAGGTGGGCTACAAGTATTCATAATGACATTAACTAAAATGAACATTTAACAGTAAATTAATCTTGTAGGCAAGGTTAGAGCTGAGCTCTATCAATTTGCCTATCCCGGAATGTGTTTCTTCATAGTTCACAAGTTAAGAAATTAAATGTGCTTGGAATATCATAATGTATCAACGCTTGCCCCATTTTTTAGAAAAAGGGTTATTTTGTGCCTTCTTGACTGATAATATAATAGCTGTATAACTAATATAGTCTCATTAAAGCAGAAAAAATGTGTCATTTGTATAAAAACATGCATGTTGTAGTGGAACATTAGGTCCTAATAATAGCTTATTACCCATCAATAGATAACAAAACAGTAGAATAATATCAAATACATTTAGTGCTGTATGACACAGTAAGTAATTTTAGCAACACACTAACACACTGGAATACAAGCCTAGCATTACTACATTTATCAAAATAGAAGGCTTTCCTTGAGGCCTGTTCTATAATGAAACCCTAACATCTAAATTTGCCGTATTTTCAAAATATACACCCTCCAACCCCTTGGTTAAAAGTCCAAAACTATTAAATACAAGCACTCTCAAACAAATAGCCAGTAAATAGTTATGAAATAGATACCAAAATGGTATAGGTCTATGTTTATCCAAACAGAAGCCTGACTTTTAAAGTACTGAATTTATCTATTCTTAAACTCATCCTGAAATTGAACTAACTTTTAAATAACCTTTTTAAAGCAACAAAACCTCTCTTGAATACAAGCCCAATGTTATAGATTCTTAGATATCCAGTAGCCAAAGTTGTAAAATAATAAGAGCTGACTATAGCAAACTTGAACATTAAACCAAATTTTCAGCAGCTTGTGCTTGTTAAAGCTGTTGGTTTACTAGAAACAGTATTTCTACCTCAGAGACACGAAGTCATGTGTATCTATCTATAAGATTTTTCACAATATCAAATAGTATTATTACATCAGAAAACTTCATGTAACTCCAGCACATGTAAATACTTATTTTTAGAAAAATACATCCTTAAGGCTAAGCTAGATTCTCGGTAATGTTTAAATAAAAATTTGTGATAAATATACATTACATTTTTTTCACACAAATAATATTTTCTGCAACTTTAACATTCATGTAATGTCATGGTGGTATTTTAAATATTCTCATAAGTCATCAAAATTACTTTAATGTAACTTGATACCATCATTTCTGAACATTTTGAGTAATTTTAGAAATTTGACCTTTGACCTCCAAATGACCTATTGATCCTGAGGTCAACAATAGCCTATCCTAGGGATGTCACAGTACCATGTTCATAACTGTAACTGTCTTCGAGATACAATTTAGACGGGAATTTAGAGAATTGAAAAGACGCCAAAAAAACTTTAAAAACACCTTTTAGTACCGAAATACTCTAAAAAATCATCAAATTACATTGCTGTAACTTGATACCATCATTTTTTAACATTTTGGGCAATTTTAGAAATTTGACCTATGACCGCCACATGACCTCATGGTCAACAATGGCTACTCAGAGATCTATACCACACCGAAAGTATCATGTCCCTAGCTGTAACTGTATTCAAGATACAGATTGCTGAAAATTGAAAGAAGAAAAAGGACAAGAACAAGAAATCGTACAAAACCAATAGGCTTCCTCCATTATAGGAGCTACTTTAATTAATAACTAGATAGTCTTTTAGCAAGGACAGAGTTGTTGCTATTGACTTATATGACTTCTAAATGAAATTTTAACATTTAATTTTGAACTTACCGGCAAGTACTAGAAATTCTTTATTTTTAGGACTTTTTGACCTCAAAACGATCCCTTGACCTAAATGCATAAAATGTTACTTTCAGAAAATTTCAAGCTAGTTTGAACTTTTAATCACTAGATGACCTTGTGACCCCAAGAGCAACTCTCTGGACCATTAAACTGTCATATGTCAAATTACAAGGAACTATATAACCATTACCAGTTGAGTTGCAGCATGTTTCCTCCACAACATTAATTGAAAAGATGTCAAAAATATATTTCACGTTTTATTACTTTAAATATTCTCAGAGGCCATCAAAATTACCTCTTTTTTAACCTATACCTTCATTTAGAGCATTTAGAAAATTTGACCCCCTCAAGGTCAACAATGGCTTACACCGAAATGTCACACTGTACAATGTCCCTAACCGGCTGTATATAACCGTCTTTGAGATGTAACTTGTTAAAAATTGGAATTAAAAAAACTAACAAAATCAATAGCTTTGCTACTTTGAGTATTTATTACCTTCAGTTACATTGGTTAATTTAACCTACGATTATATACCGTATATACGGTATATACTCTAGCATGATCTGTATATGACTATAATGTTATTCTATACAATTTTTAGAATTTGACCTCTAGATACCCTTTTGACCATAATGTCAACTCCCCCCACCCTGGAGATGTCAACTGTAGGACTAGCTGTTGTCATCACAATCTTTTTGAACGTCCTCTAGCCGCCATGAGATACAGGTTGCTTAAAATTGGAAGAAAGAAATAAAGTACAAAACCAATAGGCTTAGGCCTCGGCTTAGGCTTATTGCCTAAACGCAGTAATCCTACATACTTAACTTTTAAACTGAATTGCATCTTTATATACTGATATATCTTCAGTTGTCGTATAAGAAAACTAATTACTGGCTTGTTAGGATGAACGTACCTGATCATCAGACAGCAGAATAATTCTAGTAACAACAATATTGATAGCATTACCAATACTTTCATCGCTATAGAGGGCGGCCACCTGTAAAAAATTCATGTGTTTCATTGTAAAACTACATAACAATAAAACAATTCATTGCCGATTTGATTGGAATATACTAGACTAAAAAAAAAACAGATACTCTATTGCGTCTAAGGAAATTCAGTTATTTATGTTATTTTATAATCGCCTTTTGTTTCTTTTGATCATAGTTTCACAGTGGTTTCTGTCAAGCTTCTGTTTTTGCAGACTAGAAACCCAGCTGGTGGTAAATGAAGGTTTTGTTTGATTGTCGTCTTCAATATTTAGACAAGTGCATCAGGTAATCTTAGATGATCGTCGGTACACATCAGCCCGAATGGAGAATACAATAGTCTTTTATAGAAGAAAATATTTCCCAAATCAAAAGTATTCGCATTATGTTCAAACCACCATTGTGCGTTATATCAGTTTTTGATAATAAACAATTACATGCCTGGTTTTTATCATTTAGTTATTTAACCCAAGAAGCTTTCAATCGAAAAAGTAGGGGAATTGTGTGATTTTAATTTTATTAGTCAGTATATCTTTGTGATCACCCAGTGTTTTTTATTAGTAAACGGGAAAGAAGGAACAGGAGATACTATTATTTATGAGTTGTCAACAGGTGCAACTGGGGAATAAAATTTATAAACTCTGGCATGTAATTAATTATTAAATTCGTTTAAGATATGAACAAAATGAATAGCAGATGCAAATGATGGCTGTAACTTGCTGTATCCTTAATATTAGAATGAATAGTATACAAGTATGTCGACTTTAAATTATAGAAACAAAAACTGGGGTAAGGGTGAGGGATTATGGTGTGCGAACGATAATCGCTTAAAAAGGGGTACTTTTTCAACCAGACAATTAAGTAAAGTGAATTACGGGTTTACTGTACATAAAGCGAAATACTGGCAAAAATCATTATGGTATTATTTTTTGAAATAAAATGTACATCTGCCCGGGACATCTGCCTTAGAGTATATCTTTCACCAATTTAAATAAATCGATCCGCTATATAGTGTCTCGTACCTTCTCAACGGAACACTATAACGCCGGATGGATTTATTTAGACTGGTCTTTCACATTTAGTTACGGTGTAGTTAGATCAAGTCTGCGAAAGGTCATGAATCAAGGATGGTTTTTATCCTTTGACATCTTCCAAAAGGGATGCATTTGGGGATTTTAGGCCAGTTATACGGGATCTTTTGTGTGTTTATTATTACCCACTATTTCTACTGAACACACACAACCGAATTGAATTGTTTTAAATTAATAACCTATAACTGTATACACCTAGGAGTCCAGGTGTTTTATCGAAAACCATTAGGGTCAAAACTTCTTGTTATATTGGACACCTTCTAAATGACGGTGGTTACTCACCGAGAGCATGAAATAAACAAGACAGTATCGTACAGTATATGGTAATGCCAATCCGTAAAAATGAGTCATATTACGACTACATTCGCTATAAAATCTCGGTATAACATGCGAAAGCTTTGTAAATTTGGATGAGTGCGATTTGTGTCATCTTTGCAATGCCAATGAAGGGAGTATTCTCACGTACGTTCCAGAGTGTATACGAAGAGAGAATCGCTGAGTTCGGAGGATGAGTGTGTGTATACTATATAAGAAAAAAGGGATCTTTGGCTTTGTAACCTTTCGAATTATTTTGGGATTAGCATGTATTATGTTCTTGGTTATAATGTAAAACAATGCGCATTCCTCTATCTGTATTTAGTATAATTTAGTATTAAACAATTACATGATAAATTAATATCACGCAGTTTAATGTGTCAAGGAAGACAAAATTCTAGTGTATGGCGGTTGATCTGACCAAGCTCCCAAGCTATTACAAATTATCGGCTGCATATATTTCGAACACCGAGATTATAATAATTTATTTAAAACATTTTAAAAGAATGTAACCTGACGCTCCCCTGACGATGCCGTTGTGACTAATATATGAAATTTACTGATAAAGGACCCTATTTGATACTTACTTTTTGATTGGTTACTTTAATTGTAGAATTCACATATATTTAGAACAGGTACTAAGATCTACTAAATACTTAGAACTTATTATATTTAGTACGTATATTAAATATTAAGAATGTATATAGGAAGACGTTTTGACCCTATAAATGGCATTCGATAGTTATGTACTTTACTTGTGACCTGACTAATTCTGAGACAATTCAAGTGACAATTGTTCAATTGAGGGAACGGTAATTAAAATGGCCAACTCACCATGTTCATAATACTGAGAATATAGCCTTCTATATGTTGTTTACCATGATAGCTAACCATTGATTTATCAGCAACAATTAGCGTTTCCACATATCTTTCTTGGCTCACAGAACGCCGCCTCCGTGAATGCCATTTGTCTTTATTGTGATAACCGTAGTGGTGAGGTTTTAAATTCTTATAATTTGTTGCTTTATTGTTCACATCTAAAAAATTCAAGCTCACAACTAAAGCGAACCGTTTGTGTACGTGCATGAAAAGGTAA
The DNA here is from genome assembly GCA_028565635.1 of Phoronis ovalis. NCBI lineage: Eukaryota > Metazoa > Phoronida > Phoronidae > Phoronis > Phoronis ovalis. The sequence goes on from JAOXYB010026135.1 coordinate 9,085, forward strand.
AAAATTAAACCATCCAGACGAAAGGCTGGATTTGCAAAATGTTATAGATTGGAATACTGACATAGAAACATTAAGTAATATACCATGTAATACTAATAGAGCAAATTTTATTAGCAGACGATTGGTACAGTATCTGCTGACTTAATAACAACATGTAAGTCCGGATAATTATATCACTTATCTGTAGATCATTGTTTTAACAGTCCGATTCAGTGAGAATCTTACATGAAGCTAAAGGTCAGTCAGCATGTGCAAGATCGCTCCCCCGCCAGCTACCAATCTTAAACAAAATCTTTATTTTCTAACTTGCCATATTTAGGAGGAATACCGTTACTACAATCTCGGGAATCTACTGTTCTCCTTCGAGTACAATTGTCTGACATTGACATTGTAAACAACCAATACTCTTAAACATATCAACGACATCATTTTGTGCATGCTGGAGATACTTTGCTTCCTTTGGAACTTGTTGACGTCACGTTCCAAATGTTTTCCTGTTGCCACTTGAGTCAATTTGTGTATAGCTATTATTTTTGAATGTTAGTATACAGTATATGTTTTGATATATTTATGTAATTTGTACGTCCTGAACAGCATCAGAAACTGATTTCTATTGACGGGGATAATTGGTCTGGTATTTTACGGTTCTGGCAGTTGGCATGTTACGCCCAAAATGTTGACTGGCGTTGATCCAACTGGAAAAGTCGTCCATCGACTATCTGTTCAGGTCATCTAAGGTGAAATGCTTGTAATGGTTTCGCTAATATACAGTTAATTTTTGTTGCAAAGAATGAATACTTTAACTCTTGTTACAACATGTAAACATATGTCAGGCCTGTTAGTTTACAAATGAAACAAGATCGTGAAAACTGTTCTTGATTTTTCGAACATCGATTTAGACTACTCAGTATTCTAAAAATAAGCTGGGAAATAAAAGTAAAACATGAAAAACAAGCGTTACCTTAAATTAAATGTAATCACGGTATTTTTTCTTAGATCTAAAACTGATGTTCTCTGATCTTAACTGTAAACTACTACGAACAAAGCGTCGAACCGGAGCTACATCTTACCTGGTGATTCACATGTTTGTGTTGTTCCATTGCGTCCCTTAATAGCTGATTCTTTGTACACTATATGAGGATGACCGTCTTGACTAGCATTGTGTAGAGGTTCGATAAAATATCTTTCACTTCCAGCAGTAAAGAATCCATGCTGAGAAATGTAAGAAATATGTTACTATTGAGATGACCAAATTCCCAAGAGTTTTATGAAGATAAACTATACGGTATTCTCTCTTTAAGAGAATGTGCACTCAGGCTGACCTTTATAGTCCTTAACAAGCTCGGTTAGTGCATTGAGCAATAACCATGTTGTTTTTATTGTTTTTACTTCATTTGTTGTTGATGCAAATAATAACATGTGTTTTTCTTTTTTACTTCATTTGTTGTTAACGTAAATAAAAATATTGTTTAAACAAAACAGGTGTCGACACAGTAATTAACAGACTGAACGTGACTGTTTATTTGTTATGCTTGTAAAGTTGTACGAAATAGCACCCTGAGAAAAGTGGTCATTTTATAAATTATTGTGTGACTGAAACCCTTAATTATCCTTATAGTATTATTTATAATGCAAGTTTTATTCCAAACAACATTGTCAGACATTGTATTTCTCTTTCCACAATAGAGAAGTAAAAAAAGAAAAAAATAAGATTTATTTATGGTGATGGTATTTTCCGCTTGTTTAAATTTGAAAATTCTTTCAGAACCAACTAAATCTGATTTAATTTTGCTTATATCCGTCTGTTGATGATCGTTCCAAAATAACCTTTTTAGACATTTCTATCAAATAGTATAAATTTCCCTTTATCCCACACAGCTGGTATGCTTCTTGGCGGTCGGATATGTGTATTCGTATGCCTGACATTTGCGAAAATTGGAACAGATAAGTTCCAATTATTCCTGTTGGGAAGCACTTTTTGCTGTTAATTTTGTTTCGATTAGCCCTCCCCTTAGGGTCGACTTAACCTTTCCCACAAAGTGGTCGACCTCCTGCTCTATGAACAGCCTTAAGTGGATTTGGTAGATTAAAACTGGACCCGATAATAATTTTATTTCGGGGCAAAAATGATCTTCATTCATATTTTATTTCTGAAGGCACAATTTCTACGCGATGTTGTGGGAAATCTAACAACTTCAGTCAGGAATTTTATCTTGAAGAGAGTTTCAGATAGCTTGTTAATTATTAAACGCAACTAAGTAATTGGTTAAACGTTATTTGTTCCACCATAAGGTCGAAACATATGATGATATAGCTCAATTGCAGACCGCATGCCGTCCCTGGTTCGCAACCTCTATCCTTGCATCGGACAAAATAGTCGTAAACAAGATCGTGTCCCATGGGGACCCCACAATATGCTGTGCGAGACGAAGAGTAAACATTTAAGCAAAGCTAAATATGTCGCAATATCTATTTGCAGTATACACTTCTCGAAAATGAAGAGTCGATTTTACCACCAACTTTATACGTTTAAACGAAGTATATAAATTACAGCTTTATTTAATTAATGATTTTCTTCAATAGCAGTACTTTAATAGTTATACATATTACATTTTTTAAGATGGGTGATTCCCTATCTACATTCTATTATCTTACCTTATTTTACAAACATGTTCTCCAGTGTACTAAAATTAGAACTCGTTAAATTCAGCATAGTATCAAATCAGAATAATTAGTGTTTAGCTTAATCATATAAATCCTCAGGTTAAATGAAATGAAATGTTAGAAACATAACTAGCAAAGGTTAGATTGATGAAATATTTTGATGTCATATCGCCGCATGATTTATATTTTTCTTTACAAACTCGTCAGAACGTGAAATTTGTGAGATACTTTATTTATAAGATGTCTGATGGGAGGTACTGATGGGATTACAATTTTGATGCGTGAATTCAAATGTGATCCTAATCAGCATTCAACGTTCCATTAAAACTCATTAAAGCTTTACCGCTTACTTACCAGACCAACACAGTTACTCATCACCGCCGTGGAAACATCATTTTGACCGTAATACACAGTCCCTATGTAGTGGCATTGATTTGAAATACCAATAAATCGATTTATGCGGTCCTTACTCCAGTCTTCTACGTACATTTTTTCGGAAGCCAATCGTTTATTTAGAGTCATTTTAAACTTAAAACTTTGCCCGAAGGCAGGTACATGATAATGTAATGTACTAGGCTTGTTTACATCTCTCATCCCAATGTCACGTTTATGCCTCTCAGGACTCGATACATCAAAAGTGAGAAAATGTCCTCTTTCATCGATGCGTTTTGGAATGACTGTTTCATAATCGTTAAGTCGCCCTGATGAATAATAATCTGAAAGAAAAATAATTGTTTCAGTTGTATTCGTTTATTAGTCGCATTGTCGACAGTTTACCTATGTATAAGCTTTATATGATAATTAATGATGCATATGATTTCTCTCAACTTACCTGTGGACATCGAAGTTGCGAATACCAGCTGTAAAACTAAGCAAGTTAATAAAATATAGGTCTGTTCCATTCTAGTCACCACGCAACTCCAGGCATAATGTTTCCTTTCACCGCATTGCTATGTAGGAGGTAGACTTGAGAGAGACAACTTGAGCTGTTTAGAACGTATTCCTATAAGGCGGACTGTAGGCACTTAATCAGTAAGATCCATAATATAAATCAGCTACTAAATAAAACCACTAAATATTATTTATTAACTCCTTCCAAAATTTAAGTAATGTAGCTTCCATCAGCAGCATATTTTATGAGACGAATTAAAGCTGTTTACAAAGACTTTATGTTGTAAGGTTGTGAGTGATAGATCCACTTGTCATTGACCACCTTAGTCATGGGTTTAAAGATTTCTGGCTAAAAGTTTTGGCATGAAACTAGTTCCAATAAAAGTGAAACATATCCTATCAGAGATATCTTGATAACTTACGGCGTAAATGGTTCGTTCAGTTTTTGCTGCGGTTGTAAAATCCCCGGTGTAAATCCTGATTTTCTAGTACTTTAACATGATGTAATTATCTTGCCTTGAGAAAGACGCAACTAAAACATGAATGAATGCCAAGTGTACTTCTGGGAGAAAATTTAATCTCAGTATCTTGTTTCACGCAGCTGATTGGCTAAGTGCACAGGAAAAGCTTGTTTTTAAATTTCGTACACTATTTATAGTATATTTGTCTACATGCTTCTGATTACGACGAACTTATACAACGGGCCCATACAAATAATGACTCACTCAATCTCGGACCTCAGACCTCAAATTGTTCTGCTGCATTTCATTATTGTAATATCGTTATACATTTAAAACTCTCATATGACTTTGTATAATTTTACACGTTAAAGTCCCTGAAAACACCTCTTTTAACAATTGTTTACAATATAACGCTCATTTTAGTTAACACCGGTTAATATAATTATGCAGTTCAGTTTCTATGCAAAGATTCTAACCTCTGAATAGCACTGGTACTGATCAGCGAATGGCTGTAAAAACGAAAATTACGATTTTACCCAAAAGCGGTTCAGTCTGTACAGTCTGTCTATAGATGTACCTAGAGCTCTCAATTCCGAACGGCAAATGTTCAGCATAGGTACAAATATATTATCTATTACTGTATTCGTCCCGTTTATGCTACCGGATGGGAGTAGGGCTTCCTTAGGTATGTGCGTCCCCAGTGGATCCGTTATTTGATCAAATTAGCAGAGTGGGTCCGGTTTTTCATTAAGTTAGCAGAGGGCATCCGGGGTTTTTTTCATCAATATTAAACTGAGTGTATCAAATCCGGTGGGTTTAAAACCTAAAAGTTGCCTGAAATAGCAAGGAAGATCATGTTTTTTTGTGTTCATTTCAGTCAGCGGCAGCTAGAAAACAGGGTTTTTAAATCAAACTGGCTTAACCAATATGTACACAAATTAGTAACTTGTTTTTTAGCAAGTAAACGTTAATCAAACAGTTTTTTGGAAGGAAAAATAGTTAAGATGATTCTGTTTTTAGGACCGTGTCGCATACCCGCGCCATACCTATACCCACAATTTCGAAAACTATCCCGAATGCTATAACACATTAAATGTAGCTTTAAAATCATGTTTCTATGAGTTATTATGGATTGGGTATTCGAAATTACTATAAGCCATATTTCTAGCTTTAATTTCCGATACCGTGTTTACTAGATGTACTCTGTTTGTAAAATGTCACCCAACGTCCTCTGCCGTCTTTAAAATTCTATTATGCCTATATATCTATTACTATACATGTCTTCGAGATATTAATATACTTGATAGTACAGTAAAATGCGTAGATCAGAAAAAAACGTTGGGTGCTTAATGAAATCAAGAAGAAAAATATAGTTTTAATTGATATTTGTTGACTACTTTATTGATTCCTATTTTTCTTTTTTGATATTTTAATATTTTATAAAGTTTCAGCGACCAAGTGTTTGGCCCCATGATGGCGCTTCTGAACTACACAGTCTGTATTTACCGATACTGTTTTGATCATGATTTAAGATTAAAGTTGTAAGGTACAGACCACAGCCCCGAACTACAGGTAGTTACTGGGGACTATACATTCAACAGCTATGATACAGAGTTAGTTCCGGTCAGAATTTTCCGACCTCCCTGCCCATAATTTAATGATCAGTCCCTAAGCAACCTGTAAACAGTCACAAATGAGCCAGGGGGTATTCAAGGTTACTATTTTGACTAAGGGGATGTGCCGCCCAACCCAATCCAAAATTTCAGCTTGTGGTAGCAAAAATACAGTAAGAAGTATACAATCCAAAATTTCCAAAACTGCACACCCCATCAAAAAATTACTTGAGTACCCCCGGGCTAATGAGCAAATGTTAGGCTAACATCCATATCACACACATATATTTATTAAAAAACTATTTACTAGTCTATGATCTATTTATAGTATTGGGTATCATCCGTTATATATTTATTTAAAATTTGAATCTTTCCTTTTCGGTAACTCTAAAAAGTTCTATGTCAATCAGCTGATTAAGAATGCTGAAATACGATACCATTTAAAATAAACAAAAACAAAGACCCAGATATAAATAAATAAGTACCCTTGTGAAATTTGAGTAATTTTACAAAGAGCAAATTTGATAAAGTTTTAGCTATAATTAAGTTTAGTTATAGTTAGACATTCGGGTCGATAATATTATATTTCTTATATGTTCTTTTTCGACTTTAAAGATTCCAATTACATGGAAATCAGCAAACAACAGTGAACGCAATCATTTTTTATTCTGGATATTTATTATGATAAACCTCCTCTTGACACTCCAAAAATCGCACCCCTTTGGATATCCAAAAAAATGAATTCTCTCATATTTCTCGCCCCCAGGAATAAATTCTGAGAAGTCCATAAGTGCTTCCTGAAAATGTTTAGTTCTATATTATCATGTATTTTCTTTGTGGTCTGCTGTGAGAGCAGGTGTAAGAGAACATTTTGAGTAAATTATGTAGTGCGTACAGTATAATGAACTTTGCATGTATCAAGATGCAATGACTTTTATAGTCAGTTCCTAACTTGACTAAGTTGCAGCTAGGATACATAAAATTATTTTATTTGAAATTATAATAATGTATCTTAAAAATTTCCGAGAAGTTAACTGGTGTCATTTTACTGATAGTAAATGTAATGAACTGTGATGATGTTTTGTCAACAGGA
>JAOXYB010026157.1:0-15804 GCA_028565635.1 Phoronis ovalis
AGGTTGGTTTATAGTATAGTTTTATTGAAATATATTTAAAAAGGGTTGTGCATAGGAACTCTTCCCAGATCTCTAGTCCCTTGCACTGTGACCAAATAATTATCATTATAACAAATGGCTTACTGTAACAAAGACAGTAGAAGAGGTATTCCTCCCATTAGTCGGATGTCGTTACTAGTGTCAGCATTCTCTGCCAGTTGGACTAGACACCATAACACATTCCATAATAATTTTACATTATCACCATGTAGCAAACTGGAAAAAAAACTACATTGTGTAGTGTCACACAGCATTCAAATATCTAATCAATCACTGTCTCCTGCTAAATAAACAGTAAGTTGGTAGTGCCACGTTGATTTGGTGCAATCAATATCTCCTGCTATATATTAGATCAGTGTGTAGTTATATAAGTCTGAGCATATTGTAAACAGCAAGGGTGCAAAGAATTATAGAAATTGGTGAATGAGTGACGAGAGCCGATGGTCAAGAACAATGATGTGTCTTTCAACTTTGTTGTTGGAAGCCATAAATAATGTAATTGATTCAACAATGCATTTAGCTAAAAACGAAATACTTGAAAGAAATAATTATTATATACAGTCAATTAACAGTTCTTTATTCAAAGTATCAACATAAAAAACTATTACATACCTAAGTAAAATAGGGATGCCGTCATATAATTTGACCATTTCTCTAACCTGTGCATCACCACATAATATTTTAAGTAAATTAGCAGCCAACCTGTATAAGAATATCATGTTCTTATTTACAATATATCATTTCTAAGAATAAACTGGAATGGAACAGTTACGTATTTAAACATAATTTAAACATACACTTTTTAAACACATTCAAATCAGGATTCCTTTTAATGGTTTTAAGTTGCAAAATTTTTTATACCATTCATTCTATGTAGAATAATGCAGTACCTTCTAGTGAAAACATTTTATTCATTATAACTTATCATTCATAAAAGCATATATGTTGTAATGCTTACTTCTTTGATATGACATCATATTCTTGTAGTATTCTCAACAGCACTTCAATAGCATTTAATTCACCAATTAGTCTCCTTGGCTGTGGACTACAATTCAGTGCAAAGAAAATGGACATATATCACAATTCATAAAACATAAACCTATTGTTAGCTTTCAATGTACAACAGAATATTACCATTTTTATATGATTTTTATATGAGCATCTAACCTCGAAATATTTTTTTAATTCTTCGAACAGTTTTATCATGACACTCAGACAACAACTCACTTGCAGAGCAATTGCAAAGGGCTACTAATTAATGTGTGAATACAAGGGTACAACTGTATTTGTGAAAACAACCATAAAACAAATAATTTATCAACTTTATTCATACATGTAACAGCTAGGAACATCTAACACTTACCTTTGAGCAAGGCTTGTCAGTGCATGTAGACTGCAGTGTAATACCAGGATTTCATTGGCTGATAACAGCAGAACTAATGACTACAAATGAGAACATGCATTTCAAAAGTGTCTTAATTTCACAGAAGTTAACACAGCTGTCAAATGTCATTAAAAAATACTTAGTAAAACCTATTCAAGTTCTGTGTTTAATGCTTTTCTGAACTTATTTTAGTTTTTTACTATCGTGCAAATTCTTGTTTAGTAATTCTTGTCCGAATGTACTTCCTTCATCTAAGAATCTTACCTTGTGGGCTCCACATGCAACTAACCAATCTCTTTGTTCAACGACAGCAGATAACTTTTGAAATATGTCTGAAAATAATTAGAGATTTACCAGTAAACAGAAAACAAATAATTAACCTTATTATAACCTTTACTGCTCCAAACACAATAGACGTGTGCAAGTAAGTTAAAACCCTTTTAAGATATTTTTATGACTCACTGGTGACAAGTCTTTGGCATATATTATAACTGTGATATTGTTTTGTTTTCTTTTGATGAAAGAGGTATATTTTACACTTCTCCGAAATTGATAATAGCCACTTTTTATATCCTAGTATGTCCAAATAATACTAGAACTTGAAATCTATGTGCATGAGACAAAGAACTCAAGTTGCCATTCATATTTTAAAATGAGCATACTGAGAAATGTGGTTACCCCAGAGTGCTTACAAATACTTACTAGTCATTTCCTTTAATATATCAACAACAAATGGCCCATCGCCATAAGTTAAATAACTCTCTGTTGCTTTGTGTAAATCCTCAGAAAGCACTTTAACACCTCCAAGATCAAAAAACTTTTTCTGATATGATGGATCACGCATAAGAATTCTGAGACATACTAATACCCGTAATATATTCTCTGGTGGCGCCCTCTGAGACCACTCTCTGAAAATTATTCACAGTGAAATTATTCATGAAATCAGAGTGTAAACAATTTAAGTCCAAAAAATAGCATTAATATATCCCACATGTCAAGTATGCACTTATGATGATTTTCAAGAGGCTATATAATATTTTTGGACAACTTGCTATGATAGAATAGGACATAAATACTAAGATCCTTGTACAGTACAACAGCCTTAACAGCCATGCCATATTGACTATATAATATGTGTTAATCATCAATATTGCATGAAGCTGATTATATCATTTTCTAACTAAATCCAAATACAAAACATTGCGAATAAAACATATAAAATAGAAATATTGAACTCTGTTTTGTGGACAGTGGATTGTTTCATGTCACTGCAAAATTTTCAGTAGATGCATTTCTAGATTTGCAGTAAAAGTATGAGAGAATAATTTATTAAACGGTCTGAATTGATTTCTGTATTAATTATTTCTGACTATTAATGTTTAATTCATGACAGGTTTCAGATTCTTAGAAACATAATTTAAGAGTAATTCGTAATTACAGCCTATCAAAACCAGAAAATATGATAATTATATACATGAAATGATGAAATTTATTTTAAATGCCCTTTTTATACTTTACCGCAGGTAATGCAAAACGATTAATGGAATATTAAAGCTACAAGTTCATTCCTCAAGTACAGGTGATTAAGAGTTCATAAACAGGAAGTTTTGTGAATTGAGAAACAATTAAAAAAAGGTAAAAAAATGTAAAATTTGTTTCCTACATTGAAATGCAATAATACTTTTAATAAAGATTGCATGTTCAAAGGAAATGAAAAAGAAATTCAAGAGATGGAATGAAAACAAAATGTGGCAGATGGCAATGAATCACATTTTTACTACAAATAGTTGTTCAATCTTTTAACAATAATAACAATAAACTGGCTTAAAAGAGAAACAAACACTTTTTGACTTACGTGTTGCACAGGCGCTGCTGAACAAGTGACGCGAATATCTTTTTAAAATCACTACTTCTTTCGTGGCTACTAAATGTTCGATCGCCAGAATATTTTGAGCTACAACATTAATGTATTATCATAAACAAACATCCTCTCAAACATTTTTGTAACAGGTGTAAGAATATTGGATTCGTAAAAAAGGTCATTTCTTTGTAGTAGTATGTATTACTAACTTACACAATACATTTTTATGCATAGTTTCATAAATGAATACATAAGAAGAATCCATAGAAAATTACTCTTTCAGACGATTGCAATATATGGCAATGTTTTTGTGTATTTATAATGTCTTGCAATACCCAAAAACATAAAACAGAAGATACCTGAACTGTTCCAAGGCGAGTGCTTCTGTAGATTGATGCTGATGTTGACCACCTTTTGGTTGTGGTACTGGCCATTGTAATGATTGGTTGACATTGCTTGACTCAAACTCAAGGGACGGAAGTTGTTGTTTGCTTGGTGGAGTATTCAATAAGTCAAGTAAACGCTGGAGATCTTTACCTTCCCTGGAACAAAAACATATGTGGACAAACTCATAAACTACTTATTGTTAAACATTCATTGTATTGTTTTCATTACGCATATTGTATTAGATTTTACAAGTTTCTTACATATTTTTTCACACTCTCACCTGAAAGCTTGGGTGTATGCTGAAACACATTTTGCATGAAGTGAAAATGACTAAAACCAGCTGTAAGTGTCGATCTTCCCGAAATGAAAGACCTGCCAATATATATATATATATAATTTAATGTACTTACTGGTCAGCACTTTTTGGATGAGACTTCTTCTCAGCCGGCATTATGGACGGAATTATTTGGACGGATGACTTTGGTCTGTGGCTACATCTTGATTGACGTTTTCGCTTTGTGCCTCTACATCTTTAATAATGTCTGCAACAACAAACAAGACATAAAACAATAAGTCTAGTTAGCACGTCATATTTATGCATTAACAGTTATGGATTTTAAATAATTTGTATAAATTATAACAAATCACATGTATAAAAAATCCCTAACAACTCATGTCCTACAAGTACCTGGACAATATTTTTTTTACTAAATATAAAAATCAATCGTTAAGGATTTTTAATTTTTTTCTATTTTATTATTTATTTTTATAAATTTTTATTACTTATTTAAAAGATAAAAATATCTTAGAATATGAAAAATAATTACATAACCATGTTAGACCTATATTTGATTTCTTTTCAGACATTACGCTACAAAAAACTCACCTAAAATCTGGATGTGTTTAATCATGTTTAATTAATGACCTTCAAAATCAAGTGCTTAATTACAAGAAAATTTCAGCTATATTTTTAATTTCACATCATACGTAGATATACACTTCCATCAATCATGCTATTGACACATTAATTATGGATGTACATGTCAGCTACAGTATATGATTTCATCTCCCAAATATAAATATCAGCAGGAACTGCCTCATACAGCATTAAGTAATGTGAGGTAACTGCAGTTATTTCATATAACATTTTAAAAGAAACATCAATTGCAGCATACCATTGTAACTATCAGTCTTATATGTAATCTAGGTATATATTGCCTTGGGCTATGTATACATTATGTCAGATACACTTAATAGGTATAAGAGATAACAATGTCAACAGGTATAATACAGCTATGCCCTGTTGTTTGAATATTCCTGGCTATTGTTGTTGACATAATAGCACTTCCTCATTGACCTTTCTGTTAGAATGTTCCTGGCTATTGTTGACCTAATAGATTTCACATGAATTTCACCATTGACATAATATGTCCTTCCACACTATCAGGAGCCAAGATAACCTATGATATGATATGTTTATCCTGTTACTCCACTCTGATAACAAGCCAAAACCAAATAGAGTATCAATTAAATGTTATCACTTAGTTAATATATTTATAATCAAAGATCTGTGTTAGTCTATGTAATCTGACATAATTATGTACACACTCACTTCAATCTTTAATTTCATTATTAATGCTAAACATACAATATTTATTTTGCTAATTAATGTAAAAATAGATAATAAAATTTTTGAATTTTTTATTTTGACCAGCAACCATTGACTGGAATGGCCCTTGATACTTTTAAGTACTAATTTTGTAGTTTTATCTTTTCCCAAGAAACCTTTATTCCCAATGAAGTGTTTTGATAGACTGTAGTCCCTGATACACATGCATACATGTCTAGCTGTTCCACATATCTTAATAAATAGCTATGTCAGTGATATTCAAATATTGACAGTCCATCACTCTGAATTACAAGAAAACATTACCTTAACATTACATGCCAAATGTTTTGATACAAACAGCATTCTAACAGTAAATTGTCGTATTGTCAAGTCTACAACACAACGTTCTCTACTAAATTGTTGTGTTGTCGAATTGTTTTTTACCAGTCAACAAACACAACTATAACTCAGGGCCACCATAACAAGTTAATTGGTTATAGCATCCATACACCCCATTTCTATATTTTCATAATTTCCCAGAATTCACATAGCTCCATTTTGGCATCTTAAAGCATAATTCACATACTCTTTTTCACATGAAGGAATCTGCACTTCATTCACCCAAAAACAACTTGGCATTTTTCTACATAAAAGGGGTCACATTATAGATTCTATTACTGTCCTCTTTTACAAACATGAAAAGTGAGTTCTAAACCTGCTTTGATCAACTCAACAGTCCAAATTCTTACAATTTAAATTTTACATAATTGTATATATTTTGTACTTTTTTAAAATTTAAAAGCATTTTCAGTAAAGATAACTCTCGGTTTTATCACAAGATCATTAGAAGTTCTTTCAAAATTTACATTGGATTAATTATAAATCTGACTCAAGGCCTATGAAAAAAATGTTTGGTTCCTATCACATGGCCAAAAAAACAAGGTAGGTAGGTAGGTAGACATTTTTGAATTTTTATTTTATTGACCAGAACATGAAAGACACAATGAAAAGAATAACAACACAGGTATTCACTGAAAATATGGACAGGAGAATTAAAATTAAAGTTGGTCGAAATCATACATAGTTTGTTGTTAGGCCCATTCAATATTTCATCTAATGATCATTCTGGTAAATTTTCAGTAATTTATATATATTCTTAAAATTCGCATGTCAGCATAAATTTAAAGAAAACTGTGTTACTAATTTTACAATTATTTCTTTACACAAGAATACATATTCAAACTTATATTTTAATACGTATCAGTTCTTAAAAATACCTTTGTAACCTTCCTATAATATTGTCATGATACAGAAAAATAGCAATGGAATGAAAATGTTAGTTCCTAGAGTTTAAGCTAACATTGCACTTGTCATGGCACTGTATGGAAATTGCTAAAGCATGCACATCATTAAGTTTGGATGAGGTATTACATCAGATACCATCATTAAGTAAAGGAACATATAACAATTATGCCAGTTTTTAATCATAATCAAGTAGATTATCCCCTTAGGAGATGAAGTTTTTAATCCTACAGTTAGTTAATATGCAGGCTCAGGAAAATGAGTTTTATATATCCCAGTGCATGTTTAATCATGGTGAAAACCAGAATTATTTGTTTTATTGGTAACAGGTTCTCAGTTTTCAATGAAAATAACCAAAACATGCAGACCAAAAAAATTATGATTCAGCTGCAAGGCACTCCATAACAGATGTTCATGGCATACACCCAGGTAATAAATGTGCAATAACTTCTGGGTGTACAGTATGAAGGTTTCAATAGTTTTAATTTGCAGTAAAAGATTCAGGTTACTTTATGCAGGTTTTTGAGCTTATATATATTCTACAAATTACGGAGCAACATTTTGTCACTAGAATGGTCTTTAAGCAGTTGTAAAGTTAAAGAAAGGGATAATTTTTTGCAATAGTTACATACTGATACTTAGGACATCTCTGCATTTTTGGAATAAATATATGCTGTTGAATGGATCAAGTAAAATACATTCAAAGTATAATGACCTGATAGCCACAGGAGGCACCTTATCAAAACATGATCATTGAGTGGCATGCCATAAATGCCTCTATGAAAATCATATAGTACACTTGATATCTAATGTTATTTAACTAAAAATACATCTGAACCAAAATAAGAACTTCTGTGTGATTCTGTTATCAAACCTACTCAGTACTGTTACTCACCAGGTTGCTGTGGAGAAACAAGGTACTTAAATATATTCATTCTTCTATTGATATTCAAAGATATGAATGAACTTATATAGCAGGAAATATATATTACAATCTCTCAGTATCTATATACCGGTATATAAGATTATCAAGTACAATTTTAAAATTTAGCTTGGCATAGGCTTATCTGATAGATTATTTCAGTAAATTTATTAATAAAACACAAAGAATTCCCACATGCCATTGATTTTTAATAAAATGACTGCTACTAAAATATAAATGTGGTTTCATTGATCATTTTTAATATTAAAGGCACTATAAAGTACAAACAGATAAAAATGGTAACACATACTATATATATACCTGAGTGGTTCATATGCAGCTACTATAAGTATAATCCTCTTAAAGATAAACTTAAACAATATTTGAACTACATTTTTCAAAGAAGTTTTAAAATATAAAAGGACAGCAAATGTGTTCAAAATATTAGGTTAATATACTGATTCAATAATAAGGTTGATATTACAGTTATGCATTGAGGCATGTTGATACATAATAGTTGATATACAATGTAAACATTGAATGACTTTGATAAAACAGGATTCAATTGATTTATTTCACTTGTGGTATTACTGTACTTGTGGTATTACTGTACAGTTCAAAATTCCATTTTTAACTTCCATTTTTAGAATTTAGTTAAGGTAAATATCATCATGCAAGAATTTCATTATAGTAAAAAATATACAATCTGAAATGTTTCATAAACCAGGAATCAAAACTGTTTGATACAGTGTACACATTTTTCAAAAAGGTTTTTAATCTCCCCTCGCCTTCTTCATAACTTCGTAACTGTACTGCCAAGAGGAGTATTCTCCTATACTGGCAGCCTTGCTGTGAATACTAAATATATATATAAAAAAAAATTTAGAAGCACATAGGCTTCAGTGCGTTAGGCAGCAGGCCATGGTTTGGGAGGGGGTATTTGTGAATTACTAGAACTAGTCACGGCTAACTAGCCACATCTAAACTAGTACAAACATCAGTTGAAATATTACATTTTTTATCATAACAAGTAATAATCCTGTTAAGTATGTTATAATAAGGAATATATCGGAAGGCTAAAATCTAAAAATGTTATCTTCAAACAGCTTGAAAACTTATAAATTGATACTTAGTTATGTTATTCTATATTTTAATACTTTAGAAGCAAGAGCCTAACAATAAAATGAGCAAAACGTCTTTTATTTGGAAAAGTTATTAGCACGTCAGTATCTGAATACATGAATTTGAGAAAAACGAAGAACTGGATTTGTTCAGGCAGGTTAAATGAGGCTCAATGAAATGTGTGGACAATATCGTTTAATTTTGCAAAAGCTTTTGCTCATATTGGGTACAAGACACCCTGGAAGACAATGTACAGTTAACTATTTTTAAATACTACAGAATTTTTTTATGGCAGTTGGTGTAGTTTTATAATTATATATCCTATTGTAATATAAAGCAAGGTTGGGAGGATGCCCTGGGATTTATCTTTCCCCGCACTTTGAAGGTGATACAAAAGTCGGTCTGATACTGGAACTACATTGACATAGCATTTCCTAAGGATAGTGTACACAAATAAAATACGAATTTTTTTTTGAAGCATTATTAATTATCCCGGGATATAATTATCTTTAGACTGTTTTATTAACTAGGTGTAAAGACAATACGTATATGCTTAATTTCCAACTTAGGGTAAACTTTCCGTGAAAATAACTTGCCTTAACACATTTATTTATAACTATATTCGTTGCAAAAAGAAATATAAAGATTTGTTGGCTGTTTATTGCATTTTGTCGCAGTGGAGTGAGTTGCCCAATCTTCCAAGATGGCGTCTTAATACCATGGCACTTGTAAACACTCACCTTTAAATCGTATTTGTGTCAAACTTCAAAGTCAGATTCGTACAGTTCTTAACACAATATTTACAGGAGACGGGTACCAGGTTCTCGGTGACACTTAAAGGTTATTATTCCTTTAGCTATTACCGATATTCCCTCGAAGTTCCATATCCACCAGAAAAATTAGTTGACCAATCAGGTGTAACTGACACCGCAGCAAACTGAGATTTCGCGAGATTTTATAACTGTCAGTCACCAGATGGCATTGCAGTCTTGAACAAACTTCAGTCTCTCTTGGCGGATTTTTTTTTCAATGCACTGTCTTATTTTCATAGCCTATAAATATTGTTTATACATGTATGTATTTACAGAAATTATTTGACCCAACAATTTTCTGACGATTTAATCCAAATGATTAAAAAAAAATAAATATATAAGATTTTAAATTGTAGTTTTTTATACGTATATACCAACAAACTGGTCATATTTAGAGAAGAATTTGTTACATTTTTTGTTTGTCGTATAAAAATGACACTTACACGTTTCCATGAATTTTTTTGACAAATTTATACTTACCTAACTATCATACGAGTCCCTTCCTAATGAAAATGCTGTTCCCGCAATAGACGTACGTAGTGTGCGCAATGCTCACGTCGATGGTCCCTGTGCGAGTATCCTAGAAGCCACAAAGTTTTTGTAAAGGACTCTATGAATGCCTATTTCTTACTGTAAGTATTACAGATGAGCCTGAATACATAGAATTAGGGAATGTAACCTACAGTATTCTACAAGAAAGTTAAATTTTGCCGGCCACTCAACAAATATAAATGGGGTACGCATGCATGCTCGTTCTACCATGCAGTGAATAATGTGTCTTTTAGAAGACTGAGCGCATAATGCCCGTTACGCGTTGAAAGTAGGAAAATCGACAGTTTTAAGCAAAAAAGGTTATTTTTTAGCCAGCTCTGGTTTTGCTAAAATAAGGGTCAATTTTTGGCAATGAAAGTCTTTCCTAAGAGGGTTCTTGGGCAAATTGGTTTGGGGTGGAAAAATAATCTAGTTTTTTATCCTTGTCGAAAAATTTCTGTCTTGGATAGCGTACCATTTTTGACGGTGGTCTGTTTAGGTGTGTCTTTTCATGCCCCTGGACCACTTGTTTAGATTTTTTTTGAGACTATTCACGAGCATGAGTACCCAATTTATACCTGAGTGGTTCCCGGGCTAGTTTACATGTTTTAACAAAATACATTATATAAGATAAAAAAATACATAGTGTTGCTTTTTGAAGTGTATGTATATGTTTTACAAAGTGGCCTCTTCATGATTAATTATTGACACTTACATAAAGAGAAATTGTGAAATATTCAGAAATATACTTTTGATTCTACAGGAAATGAAATATATATTAAATAAAAATCAAGATCATTTTAGACCCGCTTTAAAGTGTCGGAAAAGATGAAAAAAATGCTTTGTTTAAAATAGAGCTTTTTGTATTAATTAATTATTCAACTATACTCATTTGAGTCTTTACACTGGTATCATATTTACTGTTTTGCTTCAAAATTATATTAGTTTCTTTATATTTTGTTTTAGTAACCGAGACTTATCAGATGTATTAAATGTTTTTTTCTAGAATTTTTCCTGCAGATATTACTTCAAATGTAAATAAAATGTGTAAAAAATACATGTAGTGTTTTCAAAAAGAATCACGTTCCGATGAGCATTACAAAAAGAAATCATGCAGCAAGTATTCAAACATTCATTATATTTGATTACGTGTATCTTTTTGTGATGATGGAACTTGTCCGTCGAAAAAGAGATACTCACATATTATAGAACGAAATTAGAGGATACATATATTAGAACTGAGAGTAAGCTTAATTATCTATGAGTAGATGGATAGGATCATGTTAGGAAATCATATATGTTGATTGCTATTTATAGCGAAATTACTTACAACTACGATTTTTCATTATTAGAAAACTTTCACAACCAAGTCTTTCATTACGAGCGTTTCCCTACCGAAGATCCACGTAAATTTTAAAGATGATGATAAATAATATTAAATATGACAAAAACTCCTATGCATTTTAAGGATGCATTTTAAATAAACCTCTTTGACTTTGAAGAATTAAATTTTAAAAATACAAGTTACAAATTTATCTCATATAAAGATATCATCAAAACAGGTAAAACAATTTTAAAACAGTTTTTTTTTGCGAATTATCCGCGACATTTGTCCTTCCTTCTTCTGCCATGACTTTAAAAATAAAGGAATATTTTTAAAGAAATAAAATTAAAACTTTTCTACTGTGCGTTTTTATCATACTTTTTACCAACCCGATGTGAGCAATAGTATTGAACAAAGTTAAAATTAATTCCGTAAATATTATGCGAAATAGCTTTTCTTTTTGTAATACATATCTAAATGGTGAGCTTATGACATGCTAATTAAAACTTTCCAAGGAATCATGGATTTTAAATAGTTTGTCAAAAGGTAGGGAATAAGAGTTTAATTAGTTAGTTCGGTGCACAGAGAACTACGAAAAATAGTATAAAAACTGTCGGTACTATACAAATCCCGCTACAAACCAGTATGTTATCGTATGAAATATAATATATACGGCGAGCGATTAAGTTGCTTAATTGTATAGCTATAGGATTTCAGACAGTGCAGCGGCAGCATATACGTGAGTTATAAGTATCCATCATACCTAATCATGGTAGACAATAGGCATTTATGGTTTTTGTTTGCCTTCCTGTGTCAGTTGACATCAACATTTTTTCTGCCTTCAAACCGCGTGAAGTTTGCACAGATTTATGATGATGGTAAGCAGCAAGAGTATCGATATCGAGATTACCAGCAGAGTAACCAACAACTAGATCCTGAAATGGAAAGTCTTCTTAGTGAGCATCAGTCGTGGGACTGTGCTTTTACGGGCGACACGATTGGTTATCCACATAGTGGAGTAAACTGTAAGCAGATCCAGAATTATCAAACTAACACCGGCGATGGGGCTTCAGAGGAAAGGCATCATTTTATTGGTTAAAATGGACACTTTTCGAGAACAGACATGATTCAATTTTGTCATGTTTATTTATCAGAATATTGCACATTTGCACACCGATGAAAAAAAAACATGTAAAACGTAATTTGTAACTCACAAAAGCAGTGATACCTTGATAAATCGACAAGTTGATACTTACACTGATTAGGAATGGCTTCGAATATTCTGAATAGAAAGAAAGGAATTGTTTCGAAAGATAAAGTATATCCTACATGACAATGATCTCAGACTATAATGTAGTGAAATCTCGGGGATGAAATGAAGAAATTAATGAAATACAAACAGACAACTTGTTCAACAGATCAGTGAATATGTTCTTATCACTTAAAAACATTAACATTTAATTAAACAATAGTTTGATACAACATGTTTCTTTTCATGTGTGCGCAGACTGCAATCATAACAGCGCGTTTTAAGAAGTACATTGAGTTGATGAACCTTGTGAGATTATTACTATAAACATGTTGTATCATACTGTGTTTTTGAAACTTCTTTGTATAGATGTTCAGTTTGAATGTTTGTCCAGTAACTTCGGCATTTGTTTTTGTATAGCACTTATTAAGTCACAGAATGAATATCAATAATACATATATTAATCCAGAACATAGTTGCCATGTGTTGTGTTTTGCCATTTTAATTTTAATATTGTCGTATTTTTTTCTTCTGTCAAATGCTACACATTTATTAACAAACACTAGATGGCGTAGTATTTTATTCTCGTCCTGCTTTATCCAAGGGCAATAGGTCTAGCATATAGAGAATTAAAATTTTATTTATAAAATACTTCTGGGGAAACCATGGTCAAGCATATATTAAGAAAGTAAATAATGGTTAATATTTTAAGTCTATTTGTAGATAAAAAAATTCTTACAAAAATGGCGCTATTTTCAAACGGTGCGTCATGTGCTGCATTTTCTGCACTACATTTTAATGTTTGCAGTGAAAATTTGCGATATCAAGTGAATTAAATGCATGTTATAAAATGCAAAAAAGTGATAACAAGAACTGGGTAATCAGTCTGGCCGCAAAGTTGACGCAACAATGGTTTCGATTGTCTGGAAAAGATGGACGTCCTCGGGCATTTGATCTTCGCGCCATTTCCAAAGAAAATCGTACCTTTACGAAAAATGCAAATAGTTTTTAAACGGTCGACGCTTTTGTATTATAAATGCACGATAATGATAATAATATATATCTGATGCACCTTATTTCCAAAAATCGTGCTTGTTTAGCCAACCAGAAAAGTTTTACAAGGGTTCTAAAGTAGTGAAAATGGTCAAAACTTGTAACTTTCATTTTTGACTCAAAAGTGCATTCAAGTACTTCTAACTTTTTATCTTATACAAAACAGGTAATCCGAAATGTATTCATTTGTAAATGTGTTTATAAAATGAGCGTAAAGTAAGCTTTTGTTAGACGGAACTCAAAGCATGTCCAGTTGACATCAGTAGACGAAAATCAGTGAAAAAGAATCACCGATGTAGAATCACCTAAGAATCTGTATTATGAAAAATGTTGCTTTTGCAAAGGTAGCATTACTTTTCTATATTTCGATCAAGTTTTGGATTTGTATCTATATATCTATGTTTTTTTTAAAACAATGTAATGTCCTTAAAATGCCCGGGTAAAATGCTTATCTACAGCAAGACAAACCTTTTTTTTCATAATGTCAATCATCTTAAAAACGGTTACAATGTAGAGTGAATTGAAGGTAAATTATTTTCTATTATCAGCTATTATTAGTAGTTCGCGCGCATACATGATTATTTTATTCACCATTCACGCCTGAAATTGTCATATTTTCACGTTTCACGCTTTACAAAAAAGAACTTTCGAGTTATTACAACCGGGGTTTCTACAACTCACAACTGTTACGAGGAGCTTAAATTAAGTTACTTCCGTACAAGACAGCATTTATCATACTCATGTTTAAAATACATTTCATTTCAGGCATTTTTGAATGACGGCTTTCGACATTTTAGATTCCTCTTTAAATCGACGAGGCCCTAACCCGACAGTGTTAAAGACAGATATGTGGATATTTCATTCCACGGTACTGGAATCAAAATACATCTGTCAACTGACACGTTTTCGTTTCTTATTTCTGAAGTCTACATCTTTAAATTATAATTTGGGAATGAATGTACAATAAATATAGATGAATTTCAAAATTTAGGACCGCAAATTTACTGGCAAAGATTTTAACTAGCATTGCAATTGGCAGATTTTTACTATTTATTTTGCTTTTTTAATGAAATCTAAAGCTTTGTTTCTACATTTTCTCAGATTTACTGTCTTACAATTATAGATTTGCTTTAATTGTTCAATATTAGAGTTATTTTAATTTTACAACATGGGAAACTTCTTTAACATTTAAATCTGGCTATTGTTTGAATTCTGGAACAGGGTCATTTTCAAACGGAGCTCAGCCGGTTTTTTTAAAATATTTGTTGCTTCAACTCTATGCAGGCGTTCCATTATAGTTTAATCTTAATGTTTGATTAATTTTCAAGTTCTTTTAATTTTTAACTAAAAGCAAACAGCTTATATATTTTTCACATATCTCATTGGTCAAACTTTTCTGTTCTAACTGCAGATGATGATTTCAGAAAGACAGCTTTTCAAATCTCTTTCTGCCTCACTATTATACGTAATTTACGGGTGTCAGCTAGTTATAATGGATGTTTTTATAAGAAACTTAATCAATAAATAAACTGCTGCTGTGTGTGAAGTTAAATCAATTCTGAACCACGTGTCAATGTTTATAAATACGCTGTCATGTGATTGCAGAGCAGTCTACTTCATTGAGAGGAGGTCAAGTAACAATTCAAGCGTGCTACATTAATTTTTCATATCTACTGAGTCGACAGATTTTAATAAGACCATCATTCACATTTATTTCTTAATTGACGTTTTTATGAGTACAGTCAATTGCAAACAAAATTATGAAAGTATTGTATTTAATGAATCCATTCAAATTTTGTAGGTTGTTGTTAATATTCTCCTGGTTATCTGGATTTGTAACGGCCTTGACTGATACGCAGTAAATATTTGTGCAAAAATATTTGTAAATAGAAGATAGTTATATAAAGTAAATATTTATGTACAGATTTTCATATCTAGGCTCAGATTATTACTGCAATATCATTATACATCATCCAGTTAATTTTGGTCTGTTTAGTATTACATAATTATGTGAGCAGTGAAAATCATTAGTGACAAGTCAACATTCACTTCAGTTTTATTATAGATTCAGTTAATAGACACAGAACGTATGCCATATAGTGCAGAATCACTGGGAAAGATCTGATATCAACATTACTTTTTTGTTTTCCAAATTTTGTTTAAAAACAAAGCTCAAAAGAGTCCGAAGTCAACTTAATCATTTAAACAA
>JAOXYB010026168.1:0-15802 GCA_028565635.1 Phoronis ovalis
TATATAAGAAGTATCTGTATCTGGCATAATGCTTTGCATGCTACTATATCTAAACGTTATTTAAAACTTGTGAGTAATAAGAAAGAAAACTGAGGTTTAAGCTTATACGTAACTATTTAAATGTTTTTATTATTTGCAGGTTGGTTTTTTGCGCTATCAATAATATTTGTGGCGTTGTCAACAGTGACAACAGTCATAATCTTGGGCATACATCATAAAGGCTGGCGTCGTGGTAAAGTTCCCATATGGTTGAAAAGAATCGTATTCTACGGAATAGCACCAGCGATTGGTAAAAAAAGCCTAGTGACAAAGATGGGTTATAACAAAGAAAGTTCTTATAAAGTATGTATACGTGTATGTTCTCGATGACTTAGATCAGCATTCAAAGATCGTATTTTGCGTCAAGACTGTTTTTAACTGTTTTTACCAACATGTCTTTCAAAAGTGATATATGTACTTCTAAAATGCGGTGATTATAGACCCTTCTGCAGGCCCATATTCTGGTTACTGTGATTAGTTCGCCCCGTCCCGATGGCATCAGCTCGGATGTTGCCTGAACGAGAGTGCGTGCATCAATGCTTTGCTCCAATTGTGACCGGCAGTTAAACAAAGTCGCAAATAGAAATTAAAACATGCATTTAGTACGAAATAGTAGAATAAGACTTTTGGTCTGTAAGCGAGGATGACAGTATAGCTCTAACAGAATTTAATTTCATGTGACATGTAAGATTTTTTCTACTTTAGGTAAGAGACGTAGATACTGAAGAATCTCCGATCTTTTTAGTAACACATGAAAGTTTACTGACTAAACGGAAGAGAACCCAAACAAACAATTCGGCAGAAGTTATGTCGTACACTGATCGTATCTTAGAGGAAATATTGAGAAAAGCAAATGAAATACAACGATACACAAAACTCAAGGAGCTCACAGAGCATATTTCTGGAGAATGGCACTTAGTGGCAGTCATACTTGACAGATTTTTTATGATTGTTTTTCTTATACTCACTGCAGTTATGACAACGGTAATTTTTGCATATTCCCCTAATTACGATTGAAAACTTTCATATGAAATATCAGTTTGATTAAAAGATTTTACTGGTATTGATTGTGAAATCGGGGGGCCCAATGAAAATTACACGTCCAGTGTACTAGGGAGACTTTTAGATAACCTGCTGCAGTTTACCCAGAAAAGTGCTACTCCAGGAGTGTATAGCAGCGGGACACTATGAGGAGGATTAATTTTTCCTTTCTAATTGGTGGAGAATTACTGTTAAAAATATCCAAAAATCGAACTCAGGATTCTTTTTCGGATTCTTCCAATCTGATGATGGCAAGTATTGCAGAATGTAAATAAACAGTTGATTCATGTAAACCTTGTCCTATTAAAATAGGGAAAAGTATGAACACAGCCTTTAAAGTAATAGAGTATGTTAGCTAACACAGCTAAGATGTAAAGAAATACAACTTTTATTTCTTTAGTTAATTCAGTGTTTTTTATTTCCAAAGTGCATAGTATATCTAACATATCAACATCTGCATGAGAAATAATTCATATGATTATTAATATTAATACTGAACATAAAGCTCCTGGTAGGACTCGAACCTTCGCTGGATACCTGAAGAAAAGTTAACCACCAAGCCACGAAGACTTGAGATGTTTCTAACCCATTGGTCATCTATATGTACTAATACTGAAGTGCTAATTAACTCTACTCGACCGCTAGTGTTAACCTACCCTAATATATCTGGCCCAAGGCGAGAGAGGTAGTTGTGTCCAGGTAGCAGTTGCCCTATTGTAGTAGGGGTATATGTTCCTAACACATGTTATATGTGAGGTACCTTCGTGATGCTATTACAATAGGGTCTTGTGTTCATAAATTCCTCCATTATATTAGGCAGTGATACGCTTCATGAATTGGATGAAATAAATGTATGTAATGTGGATGTGAATGTGTTGTTATACGTAATACGACTTCACTATCGATATCGTTGAAGAATACTCTTCCGCGACAAAATAACAACAAAAACAAAGTTGAATGTGTTGTTATACGTAACACGACTTCACTATCGTTGAAGAATACTCTTCCGCGACAAAATAACAACAAACAACTTAAACAGAAAGGAATAAAATAAATGTCAAAATAATTTGTGACACTTGCAATTTATAAATGTAACATCATTATATATTAATTCGAAGTATAAAAATAATATACGTGAATTTTGTCTCTTCGCAATGGTTTTACTAGGTATTACAGAAAGTATGTCTGCTGATATTAAATTGAACATTGCATTGTTTTAAAATAATTAGTAACGATAACACTAATGTTATCAGTATGTAACTGTTTGTTCTCAATGTCAGAACTCAGTGCAGAGCGTTTTATACATAGTAGATTAATGTTGCACTTACATTTTAGTTTGTGTTCAATGGCGGAGATTTTTCGCAAAAGTAATGTGTGCGGTACCTGTTAAAAACAGGTCAAATCATATACTATCTAGCATTGTATATTGGTGATGTTCAGTGATGTACTATATAAAGTTGTATAGCAATTTTATTAAAAAAATATACAAATATACAAAGGCTCTACTTTTTAATACCAGAGGAGTTCCAAGATCTTCTGAAAGATCTTTCGAACACAGGATTAATTATTCATTCATACAAGATGCATATTTAAAACGAGCATTATGGTGTAAAGCTTGCCTCTACAGAAATACCAACCAACAAACCAACAATTTTTTAGGAGGGAGACTTTTTGAGGTCGAGTGAGGAGTGGCGCTCTGTGTCCAGGTCGACCGTGGGGTAGATGCAGGAGGAGTGCCTTCCTCGCAAAATTTTGGATTATTTACAAGCTTTTTCCTGCTCTATGGCACCTTTTTGGGCATAATTT
The DNA here is from genome assembly GCA_028565635.1 of Phoronis ovalis. NCBI lineage: Eukaryota > Metazoa > Phoronida > Phoronidae > Phoronis > Phoronis ovalis. Next base: position 2,887 of record JAOXYB010026168.1, read on the forward strand.
GAACAGCGATTGTTTCCACAAAGATGCTAATTTTATAAGCAATGCAAGAAGTTTATGATTTTAATTAGGGACCTGCAAAGGACTACCTAACTAGTACGGACTCAGACCGTCAATCCACACTCGCGAAACTGTTTCCTACTATTCGAACCCTTTTACGGGTTTCGCAGAACGAAACAGGATGCGCTTATGCGGATTGACGGTTCGAGTCCAGGCTGGTTAGGTAGGCATGCTATCTCGATCTCTAGTTTACATATACCTACAAAGCTGTAAATCATATATGAGAGTACCCAGGTATATATCCTTGATATCGCAGTTGTTTTACCTATACCGGAAATGTTTATATTTTTAAAATCAACCGAACGATGTTTCAGAAGTCTTAAGAAGAATGGTTTATAAAAACAAAATATTTTATATATATTTATTAAAATTTGTAAATTGTCCGTATAGATTCCATACTGGAAGACTAGTCTTTGAATAGTTACAGCCTCTGGAAAATATTTATTAAAAGCGCATTTGTTTAGCATCAAGAATGTTTCTTTCCCACTCATGCACAAAGGTACATATGGTATACCGGAAGTATATGTACATTATCTCCTGCAATTATAGAATAATGAGTAGATCATGGTGATTCGTACTTTTTGAAAATTGTGATGAATCATGGCTGTCATAATTAAGACGCAGTTGCCAATTATGTAGATTTTCTGAGTATTAGAAAGTTATCATCTAAGTAACAGAAACGTCCTAGCCATCTAAATATAGATATGTATAAATAGTAGTTCCAATATTTTTTTTAATAGGAGTCCCCAGCTGATGGAGTTAACTTTCAATGCGTCTTCAGTTTTGGTCTAGTGTTTTGTCTGCTTCAAGCCATACTCAAAATGTCTACATATTTGTAGGGATTTTAAACTCAAAAATGAATCAATTTCCGAAATTGATTCATTTTTGAGTTTAGTAAGGTCATTACTGGAAAATGGGGGCAATTTGTAGGATTTTTGGCCGGAAAGATAGACCAATTCCTAGGGTTTTCGCTCCAAACTAATCGGAATTTTATTGAACGTCTAGGGAGTTTTCTATGAAACGTGAACCCACCCACTTCTAGAGATTTAAAACGACTCACGTAGGCGGCATATCCCCATATTCATCATACACGTATTAGTGTTCCAGATGTTATAGGTATGGGCCCAACCTTCTGTAAATATTTATAAGTTTTGGGAAATCAATTGAAGTTACAGAGATTCTGAGAATAGTGTGGTTCGTGGAAATCACATAACACATGTTTTTCAAGTAAAAAAATATCTGGGGAAATGGTACGCTTTAAATATCTCACATTGTCACCATTGTTCTCTCTACTATTGAGGTTAATGTCAACGAATATAATTTATTCACGTTGATCTCTTTTTATAATATTTCTTATTTCATAGTATTAGTATATTGTCTCTATTATTCCGAGCCAATTGCAAGAATAAGCGATGAAGTTCTAAGAAATGTTGATCCTCTGAGAAATCATAATTACGATATATTGTCTGTAATTGATGGTAAGAGTGGGCTAGATACCCACGAAGAGAGTGTCAGGCTTCTTGCTGTATAGGGATGTGCGTCTCTAGTTGATTCGTGTTTTTGATCAAATTACAGAGTAGATCGAGTTTTGGTCACATTAGCAAAATAGGTCAGGGTTTCGGCCGAAGTACCAAAAATGAGCAGATTTTTTTACTTCCTTTCTTTGAAAAAGTTTTTTTTTTTTTCGTTTTTACATGTTTTACCAATACACACAAATTAACACTCGGATTTTTTAGTAAGCAAAAGCTAAGCAAACTTGATTTGTTTGATTATCCAAAATATTGGGAAAGTATCCTCGGTAGATAAGCAAACGGTGAACCGAAATATAGAATAATTTTTCAACTCTTAATATTAAGTATCAGGGACTATAGAAGGTGAAAAGATAAAAATGAAAACCCAAGAGGACAATATTATCAATTATTTAAAAACTTTAAAAAGGAATGACTCAGTGTCTTGCAAGCTCGATGTTAATTTATGCAGCATTAGTGATTTCGACCATGCTTAACACTAAACTGCTGAATGATTATATCTGTTAGAAAGTGTTCAAATCACATGGGAGCAGTTAAATTCTAATTTCTAATTTCCTGATTATTTTTTAATTGTTTCCAGTTCAAACATTTTAGAAGATTAATTTTAAAAATAAAATAAGTTTGAAAAATTAACTATAATAGGTGCAATAGTATTTCGACTATTTTTTAAATAAACCATTGTTCGAGTATGTGCCTATGTCAGTTTGGCATCTTTTTGACCCTTTATGCAATCATAACTGAGCACTACATTGTAGGTGCACTAACTATCTGTATTGTTACGATTTTTATACTCACTTGTATCCCAGGCCAGTGCCTGCCTCTCCATTGTGTAGTCATTGTCAATAAGTTTCATTACAATAAGGTGACTGATAAATGTAGAATATAGGAGACCCTAATAACCGTTACTAGGTTTCATCAGATCGTCTAATACCGTCAGATCATCACGCGCAATGTATCAGAACCCTTGTCAAAACCCGTTAGCGCGCAGCCTCAGAATTTTATAAATTTGTAAATTGTCAGCTCTATACAGCTTGTGATAAATTGTGCCCGTTAACTGTGCCCGCTAAACCCAGCCGTTAAAATGTCTGGTGGTGCTTGTACAACTAAATGGGGCCAGTTTTAAAAGAATTGGGTGCCTACTAATGGTTGTTAGCAACCAATGAAATAGGAAGTTGTAACCGTCAGATGCGAAGAATATCCGAGACGAACAGGGACAAAAATATCAGAGAGTGGCTGTACAAAGATGCTGTAAGATTGTTACATTAATTGGCGGTCAGTGAACGATTTCCATTATTTTACACTGCTGGAAGACAGCAATAAATGGGATTTAATAAAACTCACAAATTCTGAAACCTCAAATTTTCTTTGTAATTATTGTGCTTGTAATTGCAATTACTACAAAAAAAAACAATAAACCGAGTGGTAATCATATTTTTGCTAATTTTAATTAAAACTTAAACATTAGAATGTATTTGATATATGAAACTTATAGCCGTATACAGGGTGACACGAATTCACGTTCATGATATGCATCATAATTTTAAATGTAACTATGTAACTATATGGATGAAATAACTGTAAACAGATAACTGAATGACATTCATTTGAGTTATGAGAGAACACTTGTTTTGGCAGCCATGGAACCCTCAGACGTGCGATTGTTAAATTTTGCTTGAATAGGTGACTTTTCTGCACCAAAAGCGCTGAAAGAGTATTTTGACATCAAATTTAAAGAAATATACCTATAATTCCTTTTACACAGGATTGTTAGTTATTATGCACGTTGGCAGACCCCAAAAATGAAAAATTCACCGCACAAATTAACAATGTAAAGAAGAAGAGGAATTCTCAAAGTCGCATAAAGCTATAGACAGCGGACAGCGATTATTCGAAAACTGTAACATGATGAGATTTATATGTATAGAGCGCGTATTTTTTAAAATCAATTAATGGTACTTCTCGATCGTGTCTGCTCGAGTAGCTGTTTTAAAACCCCAACAAGATATAATTTATTCTATTTAATTTGATTTGCAGCGTCGTCCGGTTTATATTTATAGCTTTATGTAAAATATAATTTACGTGTTTTTTTTGGCTGAGATCAAATCAAACTGTGTCCTGTTACTTTTGTGTCCCCCTGTACACACGTATTTGCTGCCTCTTTGAACTCCGTTGATCTCCATTTAATTCATAATGATATATTCGTGATCGCTCTAAAAGTGCACTGCGGAAATCATTTTTTTTTTCGAAAATAGTAAGATGACATACGTACGTACAAGGTGTATAATCAACTACTATACTGTATCTGTCCCTTCTTCATTCAATGCAGCTAGGTTTTTAATTTACAGTGAGTGACGCGAGCAGGCTTACTTACAATATTTACAAATGCTCAACACATTATTAACAACAGAACATTAAATAGTCAGGCAAGTTTTGCAGTGGTCAGTTATAAGCCTCAGAAAGCGTTTTTTGAAAAAGTGTCATACGAAATGGTCGGGTGCCGTAAATATATTTTAAATTTGTAGTTGAATTGACATATTCACCTTTTATGCACATTCATGTACATTCCAAAAATCAATTATATATAAAATAACAACCTTAAATAAAAAAATGTAGTTTGTCGTTAGATCCATACGTGTCTATTAGGTGTATGAAAATATTTTGACGCGACTGATTCATTATCTCGATCGAATTCATCTCAGTTTTTAAATAATATTTTTTTCTAAGATTTCCGCTCCCACGAGAAATTAGTAATATTTAGCGTTTATTTCTATGAAATCATACATTGTATGTACATTACTATTACATTCACATTTTACAAACTTGTTGATAGATTTATTTATTGTTTATGCGCATATATACGCTGCTTAACTATAGAGTACATAAAATAAATACAACTCTACAGTACACAGTCTACGCTTAAATTAAAAAATATGCACGCAGGTAACAAAGCTCATAAGCAATTTGACATTGCCCATAATTAGTCCACATTTCGCCCCAATTCGTACGAAAAAAGAAGCAACAAATGTCCATAATTTGACACCGCCCTTAAATAGCTCACATTTCGCCCCAAACGTTGTTAACTAGAATGCACGCCTAAGTTTGCATGTTGGAATTGGTGTCGAAAGGAAGAAAGGAAAATTATATATATGCACAAGTCATTACAAATAGGCACCTGTTTACCATCGATTTTTACAGCCGTACACGGGTACTCAAATAGTGTTTCGATAAAAATAGTTTAAACAGCAAGTAGAAGTCAAGGTTTTCTCGCCACACCACAGCAACAACTCGGATTTTAGATCGAGTGGGTAGTGAATTTAATACTTAACCGAGTCATGCAATGCCGGTGCACTGTGTAAGGTTCATAATAATTAATAATGGTTGTTTTACTTTATTTGTTAAATTAAATGATATTCAATATAGAGAGTAAACATACATCATTAAGAGTAATTTATAATGGGTGGAACCATGACAACGGATAAATCTGATTTTAATAATACATTTTATAGTTCGTGTTTTAAAGCTGGCTTCGAGGCAAAACATGTTTTATCATTTGTGTCATGCAGTCAACGGAGTTTAAATTCATGTGACCAATTAATAAACACGGGTATATAATTTTCCACTGACCTTTCATTGAAATAATACCTGGAACAGTCATATCGCTCACATGTGATTTACGTTCTAATTATTTTAATTAAATAACCCGTACGACAGACATTTTCTCTGGTGCATAATACTTTAGTACGACAATTAAAATCAAACTGGGTCGAAGCTGATGGATATTATATTATTTACATGATTTAGAGTTGAATCCCGGACAATTGAATAGTGTTTGTCATGGGAGGAATCACTATATTCGCTGTATTCCTGTATCTAAATCAAGGTAAGCTTTCATTTTTTTAAAAATCAACTCTCCATTAACTTGAACGTATTTGATAGTGTTATGTATCAGTAAATTGATTTCGAAAGATTAGCAAAAAAAAAATTAGCAAGTAGTACTAAATAACTAGCTAAGACACATTACAGATAAATGTAAGTCAATTAATTAAAATATCCCTTGTTACTCGTTTCAATGCAATAAAGCATAAATCCCTGATTAATTAAGGACGTTAGATTATGTTTGTACTTTTATATTCATTTTTGTTATTATGTATTAACTATAGATGATATATATATTTATTATGATCGAGAAGATTGACAACAGTTCAGCTGAATTTTACTAATGTGTTACAATAGAGTCAAATATTATTTTACGCTTGCCGATTGAGTAGTCGGCTGTCTGAAATTGACAAGTAAACTGCCCACAACAGCTTAGACTAGTAGCACAATATTAAAAGTATGGAGATTATATACTAACTTTTAATTGAGCAGGAAGAATTGGTTTTATTAGAAGCACTCGGCGAGCTGTCCGCTGAAATTTGAGAAAAAAGTTTTTCATACTTAAATAAATCGTTTGACGGCATTGCTTTAGAAACTCAGATCTGTTCCACCTTGTCAGCCAGCCATACTGGTCTGGGCCCGGGTCTGGGGATAAGATATTATGGGGAAGAAGGGACTCGGTGTGTGCTTCCGCTTTATCAACAGCGTTGGGATAGCGCGAAGAAAAGCTAGTGTTTGGGTTGGTGTCTGGGTTAGGACGGACGCGGTGCTCAATACTAATGTTTTCCTTAAATCTGATGATGCGTTATAAGATTTTTAGGGATTTGTTGCTGCTGTCACACTGTAGATTTATGAAAACGTATACGTAACACAAGGCTTAAGATTTGTGAGTCAGACTGATGATTTAATAAATTCATCTGAATCCGCAACTGGCTTCACCTTTAATTTTTGGCATCGATTCAATTTTATTAATTAAAAGAGTGTACATGTTGAATAATTATTGTCATTATTCTACCTTTATAGGTATGTTTTATAAATTTCAGTAATGGCTATCAACACCGAGCTAACAGCAGAGTACATGTTAATCGAAAATTTGACTAAATTCTACAACCCGAACGTGCGACCAGTAAGAAACAATTCCCACGCTGTAACAGTTAATATCGGGATAGCTTTAAATCAAATCGTAGATGTGGATGAGCCGCATCAGATATTACATTCCATGGTGTGGATGAGAATTGTAAGATATTGTTTACACACTTATTTAGATAGATAAATCTCAGGAGCACAAGTTTTAATCGAAATATATTGAATTACAAAGTGTTATAGACTTGTCCTTGGATGCTATGTTTTAATAGGAAATTCACATATATAAATATAAATAAAAATCTAAAGCGGAATCTTACCGGTTTGCCTTCGAAAGATTTAGTTATAGATGAAAATTGGTAGTAAAATATATTTTTCATTGGACTTTTTACGGTATGTCGTTAAGCAAACATTCATGCTCAGAAGTTTATATATATATATAATTTGATTTTATATTTCATGTTATATAACAACAATTCCAGATCAATATAATCAAAGGCGTATTCAAAAATAAAATGTTTTGAAGAAACCAGGATCTAGGGAGCTTGCAAGCCATTGATAATTTAGCAACCGGCTAATTGCACTAAGTAACTTTAATTTGTGCTTGATTGATTCTTATTGGAGTAAAAGAAGGTTTAACCAAGTCTCTTCATAGTACGCCTTGGGGGCATTATTAAAACCCATGCATCCTAGCTACTTTTTTAATGATTTGTATTATAATAATTTAATGGTGTATTAATTTGGGGATATCAATTTAATGTAGGTATTAAATCCTTACTAGTAAAATCTACATTTCCACTGAACTTAATATCTATAATAATTGTTTTTGCATGTAAATAATTAATGAAACAGTGTATAATAAATTAAAAAACTAAAATTTACTACAAATCATCACAAACTGGGTGACATGCATTGATACAACAGTGACTGGACAATCGTTAATTAGTGGCTATTCAACAACCCTGTGGTAAAACAAGGATATTAATTAGAAGTTATCCTAACAAAATCGGCCCCAACAAAGTACTGTACGAGTATTTCGTAATCATTTCAAATAGCTTCACTTGTATTAACTTCTAGCTACAATGCAAATAAGAAACCCTCATGTTTGTGCATGACAGAGTTTAAATATGTGCTATATATGACCGCCTCCATAGTTAGAGATAGAGGATATTATAATTACTTACAGCTCTCCGATCCTCACTTACAGATATATCTATCTGGAAGCAAAACCAAAGAACACACGTTTATTGGACATTGTATATGTTGCATTCAAATTACTGTTTCGAGTGTTAAACATTTTTATAATTTTATTAAACGCAACAATTTAAAAACGGTTTTTGCCATTTTATTATTATATCTTTACATACAAAAAATATTGAATACAATTTTGAAATTTTAAAATTGTTTATCTCGTGTTGCCCGGGAATGAGAATGCTTGTACTCCTGTATGGTTACTTTGGTTGACAGAAAATAAAAGAATTTAATTAATTTGTCAAGTTACTGATACTGTATATGTTGTATAAATTAAGTCTCTGTTACAAATAATTTTCATTTAAAAAAATTCCCTGCAGTATACAAGTGTTTACTAGATAACGATTTTCATATTATTCACGTTATTGACATTTTATTATGAAATTTGATGTAATATAGTCAACTATGGAATAAATTTTAAGTTTTCTTGCGTACTCGCGACATCTGGTGGTACGAAAAACTCGAGGTCTCCGCTTCAAGTCAAATGATTTGAGTGGGAAGAGGGAAGTTTTCCCTTTGGTCCCAGTTTAATTGAAATAACAAAAATAATTTCCTGGAATTGAAAGTGGTAAAAGGTTTATTTACTCTAAAAATCAAAAAAAAGTTACTACATTTTAACTAAGACATATCATTCCATTTCTCATAGTTTTGGGTGGATGAATTCTTAAGTTGGAACCCTGAAGATTACGAAGGAGTTTCTTCCATTAGGTTAACGTCTGACAAAGTTTGGAAACCAGATATCACGCTATATAATGAGTAAGTAGTACTTACTTGCCTGCTCCTCATTCACGTTTGAGCTTCTTTACAGAAAGTATTAACTGTGTGAAATCAATTAAGATATACATTTATCCCCATATTGGCGATTGTGATACGATTGTTCAGTACAATCATACGCGGTGCCATGATTGATTAAAGATATTTTTCACTTTTAGTGTAAGCGAGAAGGGCATGTCGGAGATGCCTCGATATGATATCGTTATAGAGCCAGATGGCAATGCTCACTGGTTTGCTCCAGTTCGGCTTCAAAGCTCTTGCAAATTGGATATTGGATCTTTTCCATATGACCAACAAAATTGTCTTTTAACCTTTGGATCGTGGACGCTTCATGGATTTGATTTGGATTTACATAATCGATCTGCTTCCGGAGACGATTCATCGTTTGTTAGTAACGGAGAGTGGGATTTGATTAGGATTCCAGTGGAAAGGTTGGTGAAACGTCATAAAATTATTAGTTTGATTGTACACACTTAGGCATGAGGTAACCGACAGGCAATTGGAAAACCACGAGTGAAACATTCTTGTCAAATTTATCGAAGGATCATTCAAGAGGCTACTGTGTACCTTTTTAAATATTGGCGAATGAGATAATTTATTTACTCAGTTTGGTGGCATATATATGTATATATAATTATTAGTATTAGGTGATTGATATGCACTTTACTGGTGATGTGTGAACGGGGATTGAATACATTTATTTATCGGTGAATGTGAAAACTGATTTATACTTATTTGTGACTGGTGAATGTTGTCTTTATTTATTGGCGATTAGTTAATCAGAGGGGATAAATGGTACCCTGATTAAAATGTTTTGTGGAATAGTGCAGTTTATATATTTCTCTTTTGCTATTATAAGCACTGCTTCAAAAAACACTAACATTACACGCTTTCTTGCAGAGAAGTTGTAACATACGGATGCTGTCCAGAGCCCTATCCCTCCATAACATTTACCGTGGTAATTAGAAGACGGGCTCTGTTTTACACCTTTAATCTGCTCTTGCCCTGTGTGATAATTACGGCTGTGACAAGTATAGGTTTTTATTTACCTCCAGAATCAGGGGAAAAAGTGTCATTGAGTATTACAATATTATTGTCCCTGACTGTGTTTCTACTATTGGTAGCAGAATCTATGCCGCCTAATTCAGAACAGATACCATTAATAGGTAAGAAGGTGTCTAATGATTAGTTACAATTAATCAGGGATTTATTAGACTGAAATAAATATTCGTACATTTTTCTTGTAGAAAGGTTAAATATTACGCTTGCTGTCCAGAACCTTATCCATTTATTGCATATACCGTCGTCCTGAGAAGACGAGCTCTGTACTACACCTTTAATCTGCTATTACCATGCGTAATAATTACAGCCGTTACCATTATGGGATTTTATTTACCTCCAGACTCAGGAGAGAAAGTGTCATTGAGTGTTACAATATTATTGTCTCTGACCGTATTCCTTCTATTGGTAGCAGAAGCCATGCCGCCCAATGCTGAAACTATACCACTGATAGGTAAGCATGGCGTCAAAGCTCATCCCAGCAAGAAATTTAGAAATATCGGCAAATTTATGTTTCATTTTCCGCGGGTAAACTAAAGATACTCAAGAAATGTACGAGTGCTTACTTGACTAATAAATCCCTGGTATCCGGTTGTATAATAAAATTGTATCCACCATTGAACAATCAGCAGTGCTTTGAATGGGCCCATATAGATTTAGCAGTTAACACCAAAGCACGTCTGTAATATTTTCAGTAACAAGAAAAAGTAACAGTATTTGTGTGTCAATTAAGTTAGTTCAATATATTTTGCAATAATCAGCTACACGTCTTTTTTACTTGACAAAGTTAACTAATGTTCGTAAACGATCCTAAACATGCAAATGGTGCCTACATTCTTTCAATAACACTTTTGAAAGTTTTGGTCTTAAGGAACTATAGAAACTAGCTAGGTCTAGATAGCTCGCAAACAGAAAAGGCAGTGCGATGTGCTTGATGTTATGTGCATATGACGAAGTTGCACTGCCTTTTTGATAGGTAAATTGTCTGGTACACACTCGAATTATTTGTATCTAAATGTTAGTTATAACGCAGGTAAGAGATATGCAAGAAGAATGTATGAAACGTTATCGCGATATCATACGCTCGCAGTGCGATATTATTTTAAATACGATTGCAAGTTGTTGTTTTTTAATTTGTAGGTTGGTTTTTTGCGTTGTCAATAATAACAGTGGCGCTGTCAACAGTGACAACTGTTTTTATCTTAGGCGTACATCACAAAGGTTGGCGCAATGGTAGAGTGCCGTTCTGGTTGAAAAGAATAGTGTTTCACGGAATAGCTCCAATGATTGGTAAAAAAGATTTAGTGGCACAGTTGGGTTACAACAAGGAAAGTTCTCATAAGGTATTTTATGTCAATATAGCTCCCAATACGCTTTCTCCTACTAATTATTTCACGACATTTACACTAAATTAAATATAGGAAAGTCATAATTACTATAAATCATTTAGTTCTTTAACATTGAAAACTATATTGGCTTGTTGAAGTTGCTAGGCAAGACTCCATATATAGTTTTTGTCACATTTTCAGTTACCCTCTACGTTTACTGGCACGATGTTGCGATTAAGATAGCGCAAAATAGAAAAGATAACATTTCTGTTCACACGATGGAATATTAAACTTCAAAGTTATTACCTTTAGATACGAGATGTGAGCTTGTGATATCGTTATTTGTTACGTCAAAAACTAAGGATATAGTAGTGTCACATGATACTACACTGTGGGCAATCAGTAGCAATAGCCGCAAAAGAAAAAGTAAATTAATAACAGTATATATCAATGTATATCCAAATTCAATATCAGAGCTATATTTCTATATTTTTGCAAACTGATTAGAGAAAAAAGGAGCAATATAGAGATTGCGCATGCGTTTCTTTATTTTTCATGAAGTTTTATTGTGCTCAGTGAAAAAGAATCGGTTATAAGATAGCTTTACATAAAAAATGCGGCCCATTCAAAATAATTGTGGCGTCGCAGAAAAGCTGAGTTTCAGAGCCTGCATTCTTTTAGGGGTCTTGTATAAATGACGGAAACTCCTGACCAGTGACATGCTAAATGACAACCGTCTTTATAATTAGAATATGTAAGATCATTTTGTTTAACTTCAGGTTGGGAACATGGATGTTAAACAATCTCCTGCGTTTGTTTTAAAAAGTGAAAGACTACGAAAGAAACGAGAGAACGACCAAGACAATAACTCGGAAGATGTTTATTCATACACAGAACGTGTGTTAGAGGAAATATTTAAAAATACAAGTGAAATAGAACGATACACAAAACTAAAGGAGTTAGCAGGGTACATTTCTGGAGAGTGGCATTTAATGGCTGTTATACTTGACAGATTTTTTATGATTGTTTTTCTTATAATTACTGTTGTCTTGACAACGGTTATTTTTGCATATTCGCCAAATTATGATTAAAACTGGAGAATAAATGTCATCCTTGATGATATCACTCATGTAATATAATATTGAAGCACACAGAACTTCTGCACCAAGAGTCTTTAGGCATCCATGTAGGGTTTTATTCTATTATATAGAGGATTACAAAAGTAGACCTTAAGCTTTTAAGGAGATATTTTATATTTTGATTAGATGGACAAAATGTTGTCAACATTTTGTAATACATATTATCTATACACTTTGTATTTTAACAGCCAATATACATATTTCTTAACCTGTTTTAGTTTTTAAGCATTATTTGTATTTAAAATTATTTTGAATTATTTGTTTAGAAATTATAATTGTATAAATAGATACATAACGCATAAGAGAAGAGAGTTTATTACTCCATAGTAACACTGATCATGACAATATTTAAATTTTAAAGTTGCCAAAATTAAAAATTATTTACACAGTTCTGTATATACTTGTGTTTAAACGCTTTTTTATGTTGAAGCCACATAAATGGATCTGGGTAGTTAGTCTGAATAAATCCATCCGTTAGTGTTAGTATCACTAACGGATGGATTTATTCAGACTGGTATATTCTTTACTGTCCGGCCGTTTCTATAACATGCATGCTGATGTTGTTGAAAATATATCGTGTGTTGTAAAGGAAAAGTAAAGTGTACATCATCGCTTACTACGGCTGTTCTATCCTGTTGACCCGGGCCTGTTGACTCATTTTGTATATCGCCGGGGAGCTTGCTTTACTCCCGGGGGGGGGTACTCAGGTTATTTTTTGGTGGGGGTGTGCAGCCGAGTTGAACATTTTGGATTTGGATTGTATACTTTTCACTGTATTTTTTTTGGATTGCTACCGTAACGATATTCAAAAATTTGGATT
>JAOXYB010026179.1:0-31785 GCA_028565635.1 Phoronis ovalis
AAAATGCGTTACCCAGAATACTTGTAGCCCATATATATGTGTGTGTGTGGGTGTGTCTATGTATTTGCATCATCATAAAGAGAGTGCCTTTTTTGATACTTTTTATAGATAAAGTGAAAAATTGAACTGGTTTAATATTTGGATTTTAAAAGAAATAATGTTTAAGAACAGTGAGATAAAAAGCAATTTTTATTAAGTCCATAAATTCATACAAAATAACAAAAATTGATTCTTATTAATCACATGTATAGTAAATCATAACAAAAACATATTTAGTAACCAGGATTACTCTGTATACAGTGTTAAGCCAGAAAAAAGTATTACATTAACAAATTGATTTTTTAAAGTTAGTTACTACTGGAAGTTAATTAATACTTTTAGGATTTTGCTTACGAGTCTCAAACACAACACGTCCATTTCTATTTATATATGACACAGTAATAAAGTCACCCTCAATCACAAAACCAACAAATCCGGACTGGCTTACGCAGAAAAGGGACTGGCCTCCATTCCTAGGAGATCCACAACTCCGTAACTTAGATCCACTACCCGATATAACGTATTCCACAGGATCACCTGGTGCCACGATGTGTTCCAGAATGTGGTCATGGCCACAGATATATAACGCTACTTTATTCTGATCCATCAATGGCTTATAATTTTGAAACGTACCCCTCGTTTCGCTGGTACTACCATGGGTCCCGGATGAAAACACAGGATGATGGCCAACAACAATTATCCAATCTCCTTCGGATGTTTCTAACTGAGTTCTGAACCAATTAGTTTGAACGTCATCTTGGAAATTTCGATTAGTTTGTGTTTCAACCATAATAAAATGTACTTTTTGAGTACCAACCATGTGGTAGAAAGAATAAAACAAATTTGGAAAGAACCATATTCCATCAAGCCCATCCAAGAGTACTTGATTTCCTGCACGATTATTGCGATGATCATGATTTCCGGCTATGACGTACCAGGTTTTCTGCAAAGAAGGTTGTGTGTAAACTCTTCTCCATGTTGCGTCTATTTGGCTATCAGTCGTACTGCGGATTCCGTTCTCATAAAAGTTGTCTCCAATAGCTAGAAGAAATTCAGAGTTGTTGTCTTCTGACCATTGTGCAATTCTGGAGGCTACCGCCCTTTGAGCAGAACCAGGCAATCCCCAGTCTCCAAGAGCTGTGAAAGCTAATCTTTCAACGGGTGGTACTGTGGTAGTAGTAGGTACTGTAGTGGTAGATGGGGTTGTAGTTGGTGCTGTAGTAGTAGTAGTAGCAGTAGTAGTAGGTACTGTAGTGGTAGATGGGGTGGTAGTTGGTGCTGTAGTAGTAGTAGTAGCAGTAGTAGTAGGTACTGTAGTGGTAGATGGGGTTGTAGTTGGTGCTGTAGTAGTAGTAGTAGCAGTAGTAGTAGGTACTGTAGTGGTAGATGGGGTGGTAGTTGGTGCTGTAGTAGTAGTAGTAGCAGTAGTAGTAGGTACTGTAGTGGTAGATGGGGTTGTAGTTGGTGCTGTAGTAGTAGTAGTAGTAGTAGGTACTGTAGTGGTAGATGGGGTGGTAGTTGGTGCTGTAGTAGTAGTAGTAGTAGTAGTAGGTGTTGTAGTGGTAGGTGTGGTAGTCGGAGACGCGGTGGTAGTAGTAGTAGTAGTGATTACAGAAGATGTTGTGGGATTTGTTACAATTCTTTCAAAAAAATAAAGTGGTTGATATCTTCTTTCGCTTAAGGTGTAATAACCATTGGCATTTTGGCTCCAGGCAATGGCTTCCCGTAAAGGTTCTCTCACCTATAATCAATGATAAAACCAATATATTAAGCACTGAAGACCAAAAAATGTCTATGACTACGGCCAAATTATATGTACCAGATTCGACAGGACAACTGGTAATCAGGACCATTCAAAGAGATAGCAATGTAATGGTTAAAAAAAAAAAATTAAATTCAGCTTTTGCAATAACCATACATACCTGTGGGACAACATCTGGAGCGCGGGATGTTATTGCGTCGACAACAGTTTCCCCAGGGTTAAGTTTCCAGTAATAATTTCTACCATGGTCAGTCATGAGTATTTCAGTACCATCACGTGATATATCAGCACCCCTAGGTGCATTATTTCTTCTAGACAGCACCGGCATATCACGGGGGTTGAGGAGCGTTTCTGCTTTCCCACTATTCCATCCAGATGAAGGAACCTGTTTGCATATTGAACTGAATTAAAAATACGTCACTCTTTTTCATCTTAATAACGTGATCGAAAAGATCTTTTATCATTAAAAAAATAATATTAAGCAAATTAAATAACGTCACACATTTGTAGCCTGTAAAAACTGACGGTAAAAACTTTAAGAAATGTTCAGAATAACAATACCTCATAGACTCTTGGTCGGCGACCAGATCTAGCAATTTTAATAACATAAACGGTTCCCTTTTCATCAACCATGAGTGCTTCACAATCATCAGAATGGGGCCATTTTGCTCTCAGCACATCGGGCGTAACAGTTTGTGAGGACAGTTGAGACGGTTCCTTCACACGATATAAGGTCAGAACAGACCTCGATCCTCCATCATCATCGTCATCATCATCATCATCATCGTTGCTCACAGTTCCGGTATCAACTACATAGATATAGTCACTGCCACCCGGACCTTTGCCAACAGACAAGTCTTCCCAGTCCTATATATGAATTCAGTCAGGGTCAGATTATTTAGAATTAAAATTTTCACATTTATCCGAATTTTGAGTGTAATTGACACATTTGTAAATTAAACTCAGTGTTATGCAATATTTATTAAATAGAACAGCATTGAACTGCAACTGCAAAATATGTACATTTTACGAAACATCTTAGATTACGTTGCAACTATGAATAACACAATACTAAACTGAATCTTTCAAGGTAGCAATCATTGGCAGTCATTTTAATTCACGGCAATATATTTTCGAGCTTGAATGCCTACTGCGAAAAATAACAAAAGGTAATTCCCCGTGAAAGAAAGGGAAACTACAGTATACAAGATAAAATCTTACCCTGTTTCTAGCATTCCTTAATGTTAGCACGGCTACTCGTCTACCACTAACGGTAGAAAAGGCAATAATTCTAGCGTAGTCTCCCGAATCATTAATAACCCACAGTCGTGTCGGATGCTGCTGACTTGATCCTAAACCAGAGGCTTCCTTAACTGAACTCGTCCTCAGCTTAGTTGCCCTAATACCATTCTTAAACTGGGCATAACCTGCAAAATCGTACTAGTATATTGTTGTATACTGTTTTCATCGTTTATTCAGGTACGTGTGCAGTAACATGCCAAGAACTCGATGAGATTTCTGGAGACTTGAACAGCAATGCCGGAGACTTGAACAGCAAGTTGGAGTCTCCGGAAATCCTCCTGATGACAATTTTCGCGAGTTCGCATAAGAAAGAAATGCAGTTTTGAGATACTGACTTTTATCAGTATATGAGTGACTAAAAAATAACCCTACTTCTCATAAAAACATTAAAATCAAAAGGCACATTAGAAAAGCTTGCGATCTATTCATAAAACAATTTTGAAAAGCAATTGTTTCGCAATAATAAATTACATTAAATTTAATAAAAAACATACTAGAATGTTTTTTTAAAGATAAATATAACTTTTGATTGACACAGTAAAGTAGCAAGTACAATAATTATTGACACATCGTGAATCCCTAAAGTTGATCAAGACAGATGTAAATTAAATTATACTTCTTACCACAGGTATGTACTAGAATATAGTAAACGTACTAACCGTAGTTAGCACAAACCAGCAGAACCAGGCAGATAGTTGCGAGCCGCAAGAGTGTCATGTTAAAATAAATGTGTAAAGAAGGGAGTACCTTAATTTATCCTGTTATCGAATCATCGTCATCATGCAACTGCTGTTAATTATGCAAACTAAATGCATTTTTTTCTTCTTGCTATTTATCGGGAACAATCAATCTCCTAGGTGTTCTGAAATGGTCCAGTAAATGCAACAACTTTGGTACTACCTTGTTCCCTGCGATTCTGTGGCAATCCATCGGTCAAAAGTTGACATGGAAACTAAAATGGGCTAAATACCGGGGCTACATACACCACGTGAAGTAGGAGTGTTAAAAAGTTGGTGGTACAGTATCTTACGGGATGTTGGTGGTGACGTATTTAAATTTTGGTACTATTAAGCTGCCGATCTGTAACGTCGCCAAAAGAAAAACTAGTAATAAATTAATCCACTCGGTACCACTGTACACATGCTAGGGTATTCATGCAATAGATAATATACAGTAAATAATAGTTTGTAGGGCATATCAGTGTATTACTACAATACAACCTTTAGTGCACTGAAAAATTATGCGGATGACGTCTACTATACGCCCTAATTATAAATGCTGATGAATGTCCAATCAATTCAGGTAGAATTACAATAAACACAAGTGCACTTAAACTAAGTCAAGATCCAAACAAAAATCGTCAGTAGAATTTTTCCGCGTTATAGGTCAGTAGTTTACTTAACATACAGTTGTGTTTTGTCCAACATCAAAACCTTGGGATTAATTTAAAAAAATTGGCATGTTGACAAAATTATATATGAGTATTTATTTACCAGATTACTTTGACTACTTTATTAATTATAATTTGGGAAAACAAATGTGTTCTAAGTATAAAAGCTGACATTAGAATATTTGAGAGACCTATGGAAATTACTTTTACTTTGATTTATGAAATAATAAATATAACAACCATTGGTCATTCAAATGCTGTTTTTATCTGTTTCAGTTAGACTCTCATTTCTATGCAATAGTGCTTTCGTATGCTTTTTGTATTTTACAAACAGGTAGCCTGATGATGCCAAGAATTGTATTCAATATTTTTAGTACTCATATATATTTTGTTGTTTATATAATAAAAATGAAATGGAAAAATTATATTTTTCTATAGTTATTGTGTTTAATTGGATGTTTCACTATTTGGTGCTGAAACAAAAACTAAATTGATTAAAATGTGTGTTTTATAACAACATAACTAAATATATATCCGCTGCATTTAAAAAAAATATTTTTATTATTATTATTATAGAAACTCATGTTGGTCTTGCTATCTCGGCATGTTATTCGATTTCATAAAACAAATATTTTCATACAGTATTTGATTCATCTTTCAAGGAAAATTGTAACTTTTTTGTATGCAATGTTATCAATTGGAGGCAATTTTGTGCCTGATCCATGTTAAACTTTAGTTAAACTATTTTTATAGTATTTCTTTGATATATTCATATATTTCCTTCTCTAATTCGAATATACGTTTGTATCATAACTTTAATTTCATGTATGTATATACCTATCGCAAAACCTATTCATCCTGCAATGTATGGTTAAAAAAAAGTTTGCAATAGTTTTGAGAAAACAAAGTGTGCTGCACCTGTACCAATGTGAAAAGCATATATCCGTATCTTATAAGAATCTATACATTTCAAAGGATTTCAATACTAGAATGAAAAGAAACTTAATCCCAAAGATCTTGGAAATCCTTGTATTCCATCGAAAATTCCCACAGTATAAACTAAAGATTTAGATTTCAGAAATGAAAAAAAATTAAAAACGTGTCAGACCATGAGTTTTTTAGCTCCACCTGGCGACACACTTAAAAGTAGTGGTTGGTTTCTGAAATCCAATAGGTGGCGTTCAATTTTTGAAACCAAAACGTTCTGACTGGATTCACATGTGAGTTCTTCCACGGCCTGAAACACAGATCACTATGATGTATGCGTAAACATTAACATTTAACTAATATTACAAATTTTAAAAACAGTTGGTATATAGTGAGAATATTTTCAAATTTTAGTCCAGGAAAAGGATAAGTTTTTTTTAGTACATTTTCAGTCCATCTAACTCAGGTTCTTTCATCTAATTTGTTGGGAGAAATCGTAATTTTTGGTTTGAATCAAGAAGAGATGCGGTTTTGCAATACAAAGTTTTTCACAAAAAATGCTAGAACTGTACGTTGGGCTACAGTTTGAAAAACAGGTCCTCTCCAGATGTCGCTGCACAGTGTTACATGGGTTTTTGTGCAGTATGCATATGAGTTACTGACTTGCAGCTGAGACTAATATAACTATTATTAGTTATGTTAGTCTCAGCTTGCAGTGCCCAGGTAAAGAACCCTTTATTTCCCAATTTCGTCCAATTATCCGAGATGCAGCTTTAGAAGGGGTCCTACCCAAAAATTGTCTGGTACGTGGTTTAGTATTAAGCCTTGCAAAGCGGTGTTATCCGTGGATGCTATTGAATCTATTTTAAAATTAAATTAAAAACATATTAATGATCTATGCATTTCTTTTTAATGAACGTCATAATAAAAAACATACATTCGCCCAGAGCAATCTCGTATCTTTTCAAATGAACATTTAACTTCGGGCTCTTCTGGCTACCCGTTTAGCTGTGATGGCGACATCTGGCAAGAATAATGTTAACTTCCGAATGTTTTAACATTCGGAAGTTTAAAAACTGTCGCCCAATAGTTTTAGCATTTTTTGTGAGCAATTGTGTATTGTAATAATTCGAAATGTACTATTTCATGTAAGGCCATCATCCTGTTTTCACTTTGTACTTGTTAACATATTTAGTTTTATCTTAAATTATCGCAAAAATTCGATTCTTAATAAATTATGGAACAAACAGTAGCTGTAACCATCTTCGAAATATAGCTTGGTGAAAATTGAAAGAAAAAGAAGACATAAAGCGTACAAGGCTCGTTCTCTTATAGGAGCAACCAAATAATAAGAATTTCTCAAAAGTCATCAACACTGCCACAGTATGGTCACTAGACTATTTAGCAGAACTAACCTTTTTTTTGTCTCTGGTTTAGTTTTTTTTCGAGTTAGTGATACGTTCCGGGATTGTGTCTGTTAATTTCCGGGGATATAGTAGTTACTGTTATCCGGGATAACACCCTGTCTGGGTTAGTAGCTTAACACACTCGCGCAGACCTCCACACTTAATTCCTCAAACTTTTTCATTGCATTTTGACTGGGTTTTTTTCCAGTCATAAGCATGAACACATATATTTATCAGATGGTCACGTGATTCCTATAGTACATTTTTAATATAACTCACCTAACACAGGTTCTTTTGCGGTTCTTTTTGCTATATGTAAAGTATTATGATCATAATTTAGAAGTTTTTATTATTTTATGTCCTGTGCTGTACATGTTTCTCTTTGTGTAATGTTCACGATTTGACCCAGAATATTTGGGGCGTTTCATGATAATTTATTAAATTGACAATGTGCGATCCAAATATCATTTTGATACGGCCTAGTAAATTTCTTTAATAGCATACAATAAAATAGTTTAAAATAGGTAACAAATATTTGTTTTCGTTAGTTTAAAATTTGCCACCTTCACTCTAGGTATATATAACACAGTAACTATGCTTTTCAGTGCTTTCTTTGCAATTATTTTCCTCACTGTAGTGCAGGGAAATGATTTTGAGGACACTCCATTTTGTCCTTGTCCAGTAGTGACTGAACCAGGTGGTAACCAGATTGGAGAACTGCCGTGTGACACCTGCTTTACATTGTACACGGACCCAGAACTTTGGTTATTTGTTGAAAGTGAAAACAGAACTTACATAAAAATTGTTTCGCCCGCGGTAAGTATTATTATAACCAAAAAGATTGTGATAATCATACGCACGGTACCTTGATGACCGACCGCAAAGTGTTAAAATTGTTTTTAACTTGTTCTTACATTTGAAAGTTTCATTGAGAGGAAAACATTTTATTAAAAAATTGCTGCTTGCAAAGTAAATATATTGAAAAATAGAATCCATAACAAATAGGATTTGTAATTTGTAACATACAATGTGTTCTTTCTACTATGCAACTAAGTTATTTAGATACAATAACTAGTTTAAGTAGATGGAAAAATACTAGCAAATATCGTATATTTAATAGGTAACGTACAAGTTTGCATTATTTTGTAAATGTTACTTTGCTAAAATTGACCACCTGACGAGACACGCAATCAACTGTTTTATTTTTTTATTTACTACGTATATAGCACTGGAGGACGCTAAATGGTCAGTGTTATGAATTTTTAATTTTTTCATAGACTGGTGGAGGGCCAGCATTTATTTCAGCTGCATGTGCAGAGCAATCTTGTTCCACTGAAACCCAACCGGAATTACAGTTCCAAGTAGGAGGTAATTGTTCTTAGTGTAAACAGGAATTTTAAGAAAAAAAAGTCCTAGTAATAACAAGCAGGACCATTTAATAATCATTCTTGTTAATTTGATAGTTCCATCGACATAACTTTAATTGTTGACCAAAATGGTCTACAAATATTTTTGTCGTGTTAGAAATAATTGGAATTGTCAGTGTGTTTCATGTTTCCTGTTCTTGGCAACATAACAACAATTAAACAACACTATGATTTTTTACTATTTATAATTTTTCTTCCAGATCCCTTTAAATTTTGTTGCGACTCGGGAATCAGAAATGCTAAACAAAACCCAAACATCAACTGTGCAAACGCAGCGACCGCCAAAAATCTTGGAGGAAAATGCAAAACAAAATTCATTACCTGTTGCGATTGTTGCAAAGCGGGACAACAAAATGTGGCAGGTCGAACTTGTGCAAATAGAGCTAACACTTTGGCTGGGGATTGTAAGAGAGCCTTCTTAGAGTGTTGTGTTGACAATCCATAAAAGCCGAAGTAACAGACAATTTAAAAAACGAAATATCATACAAAGTTAGTAAACCATTAACAATACGTAATTATGGTTCTGTTATACATGTAGTCGGGTATCATGATCAACCTACTGGTGATGTGTCATCTGTGTAGTTGTAATTCGGGAGGGACGCACAAGGTTAACATGTGTGCACCAGTGTATTAATCATAATTAATGTGAAGTTGTATACTTATCTCATTTAACCCGAGTGAACAATTCTCCAACTATATAACTCTTGCACTTTCAGTTACTGTAAACAGATCTTGCATAGATATAGATTTCTTCTAGAAGTATCCCAGAATGCAATGACCTGATTATCCGTCTTATTATACTAGTCTAGATAACAATTGCCACATATATCTTCCCTGGTGTGCAGTACTTGGATTATTGAAGTTTAACATAATAATATAAAATCGAGGGACAGAATCAGATACAGAATATCAAGTTTAGTTAAAATTTGTGTTGTATATAACTGATCATAATTTGTTCTCTAGGAACTTATTATTAGATAAAATTGATAGTTGAATATGTTCCGCTGTCCTTTGTGCAAAATTTCTTGCAAAATGATTAAACAAAATTTTCTCAGGAATCTATAGGCCTACGTATGTTTCCCAAGAAAACAACATCCAAAATATGACGTCATTGCCACCACTATTCAGTTCTTGCTTTTTAATAATAAGCCGGTTTGTTCTTATCGGGAAATTTAATCCAGTTACGATTTCAGATTAATATCTCTCAAGCCTAGAATTGACCTTTTTGGCCCGTATTTTTGTTACGGCTTACTTTAGTCCACCTGGTGGGATTATTGGAAATCGCTTATAAGAAAATCACAGCTTCACCCTACGCATTTTAAACTAGAAATTCTGATTTCGTTTTTGTGCAAAACCAGTTTGTAATTTTAGTTTGTGTAAAATCACCCCTTTTTAAATTGCAACAATAGCCACGATATGCTTAGAAAAGGAATAAAAAAATACACACTGTTAGTAGACTAAAACCCTAAATTTTTGTTTACCTTCTTTTAATAATTTGCTTAAATGTCAGACAAAATATTATGGATTTCCAATATTGAGAACAGTAAATTTAAGATTAATTTGCGCCTAGCTGAAACCACAAATCAAGAACTGAATAGGACATGTCATCCAGATATAATAAACGAACAATAGCAACTTGGGTGTTGTACAATCATGATGTCCTCTGTTATATTTTGGTGTAATATGGAATTATTGGCCTGTTACTTTCTGTTACTAAAATTTGTTATGTATCTATGCACATGAATAAAAGATATGCATATTGAATGTTACTTTGCTATATCCTCCCATGTATTTACTATTTTCCCCTTTTGTGAGTTTGGTCAAAGACAATTATGCATTTTTTTTTTGTAAAAATCTGAATACAAAATACTGTATGCTTATTGAACATAACTTTGCTAAATCCTGATCTGTATTTACTATGTTCCTCTGACAATTATAGATTTTTTTTTTTTGTAAAAATCTGTTTTAATAATATCTGCTAGTTCAATATACAGTTCCTGTCTTTTTTTAAAAATATCATTCACATCATGATGAAAAAATAAATGTCCTTAATCAGCTACATTTCATTACTATGACTGACAAGCACTATATAACAAACAAACATGTAAGAAATGTATCAGAAATGTATTCTTTTTTTCTCTCATTGCGTTAATGTTCGTTTCTTGGCCTTTGCACTGGGGTAACAGCTAGAAAAAGATAACATTTGGTAATGCAACAAATCATTCTTTTATGGAGGTAAAAACCCAGCTGGTGTGTAATTTTTATAATTATTATTTAACAATGCAAAGAATTTGAACCTTTCTCCCATTTTCTTGAGATCTGTTAGCATTTCAAATCCTGAGATTAGATCTTTTCTCACATCAGTAGAAGCTTTTTGTAATAATGTCTGAAACAAAGGTAAACATTTTTTATATAAAATCATTTCATTTTTATTTCCACTTTTTTCTTAAAATATTCTTTTGTTCATTATGTTTAATGTCTTCTAGATGACAACAAATCCTACTAACATATTCTTAGGACAAATTAAAATAAAATTTCTGAGGTACTCAGTCACACCCAGACACAAAGACTCTGCACCTCTTTACCTGTGATGTTTTGTACTAACTGAAACACCATGAACTGGAACAAACAACTAGAGCACAATACGAAGGTAAAGAATGCTTTTATATAGAATGACCTTCACTAAACCACAAATTTTGTAAATTAGAATATTATTCTTCAGGTTTTCTATGTACATACCTAAATATGTAAACCCTAAATATGTATACTAAACAAAAAGTTAATTAAACAACGCTGGGTTACGAATATTTAGACAAGATAACCTCTGAAATTATTGTTTAACATTCGTTTTGTTGCCTTCTGATTCTGGGACAGATATTCACCGAATGCAAGTGTTTAGTATTATGAAATATAGTTGGAGAATGTAAAATATCTAGAACAGACTGCCAGTACAAACGACTTAACTTTTTAAAAACACATAGCTATTCGCGCATGCCGTAATATTATACAAAACAGTTATAACTTGTATTTTCATTTTTTGAAATGTTTTAAATGAGCTATGTTATTATTTACCTGTAGTCTGTATTGTATTCCCATATTAAAAAGAAATTCTTGCTGTGTTATAGGACCACATGTTGAAACTGCAAGTTAAAATAGAAGGTTACAATTCAAATCGTAATGATTATAAAGATAGTATACATCCATACAGAGACTCATTTATGGATGGTTTTGAAGGCTGATCTATTAAAATCTTATTCACTTAATTATAATTATAGATAAAGGAGTATATAAAGTTAAAAAGACAAGTGAATTATTTGTCAGTTTGTTGTTAGTACCTATGGGAAGATGAAAATAGTTTGAATTTCAGGAACCCTGGTAATACTTTTTTAATGAACAGTTCTCAGTATATGCCACAATCAGTTACTCTTTTTCTGACTGGATTACCTATGGTACAAATTTTACCTTTTTCTGACAGGGATTACATGCATGATTTTCCTAAGTATTACTAAGTACATTAGAATGTTTGTTTTGTCACATTAGCTGCTAGAGCACTGAATGGGGTTTTTGGTGTACCAGGAATATGATCAGATATTTTTTAGTGATATGTTGTTTTCTAAACACTTAGCTATTTCCCTAAAATAAGCACGAGATCATGAGAAAAAACCATCGCAAACAAAGAATTACCTATTGTTTCAGCATTTTTTCTGAGATATGAGAAATCTACATCAGCTGTTAAGTCTGCAGATCCAGGCTCTTTTAGTGGATCGTGTAAAGCATGTTTCTTGAAGGCCTACAATGTATGGTATAACTGTATCATTGGAAAAAGGTTGCTATCAATTTATCATTATTTATAATGACCTATGCAGCACAGTTCCATCTGGTAGTGAACATGGTAACAGGTGATAGAAGTACTGAAAAAGTTTACGAGGATAAAACGAAGGGTCATCCAGTGACTCTTAGTGGTTGCATTTTCTCCATCTTGTAGATAATATTTATTTTGTTTGATGTTATTATTCAAGTCCTAATGACTAAGATTGGGGTTTAAGAATCATAACATGCATGTCCATAATTCTGAGCAGATACCTTTTAGATTATGGTGAACATCCTTGGAACATTGTCTTTAAACACTTGCTTTCAAGTAATTATTTTCTAGCATCCAAGTTTTAACCGCACTAGTCACAAGTGAAACCGAAGTTTTAACCAATCTCTATGACAAGTGAAAATACTGCATACAAACTGTTGCTCAAGAAGCTGTAGTTATTGGACAACTGATATTTTATAACCATATATAAATCAACATCAGGTGACCCAGCATTTCACAACACATTTTTTATGCTAGAGGCCTCTCAAATGGAAAAAATAAATATTATACTGACATTGGTAAATTTTGCTTTGTTAATACATTATCTTGCAAGATCCTATTTTAGGTAAACATGTCTCTCACCATGGTAACTAAACTTTTAGTGCCTTTACTAATGGTATGTTGCACTGCATTGTTTCTTACGCTGTTATGGCAGTCCAGTGTTTAGCCAGATGCACTCACCCTAAAGGTATCTGTCTTGTCACCATCATGTCCGTAGTCAGCTATCAGTGCTAAACCTCCATCGGTTGCTATTCTTCCGGATAGCTGTTGAGTTATTACACCAGCTAATGGGCAAAGTTCAATATGGTCTCTAGTCTCTTCAGGTGAAACCTAAGCAAAGAAAACAAATGGAAACTGAAACAGGTACACAACAAAAAACTTAATTTTGGGATCTTACATTTAGCAAAAGTGTGTGGACTGGATAAATCCCCTTTAACTTCTGATGTGTCAAGTACACATGTAGATACCATATATGGTTAGAAGCAGTAAACAATCATTAAGCTGTCTTCTTATGGAACGAAGAATTTTTTCTTTGTCATTCCAGAAATGGAATATTGCGGAATATTAGCTTACGTGTAGAAATGACTTTGTGTGTATAGTTGACCCAGGAGACAACACATACTGTAGTTTACTATTATTATCATTATAATCTATTAATACCTCTGACCAACCTCTAGAAGTATGCTACAAAAAAAAATATAACAACAATAAGACAAGATTTATGGCCAATAAATGTTAATTATTTATTATTGGTAACCATGTTGATTTCATAATGTTCTGCGTTTAAGTTCTACCTAGTTGCCAAGTAGTTCCACAGGGAAACTTGTTGAGTGGGAAACAAGGGTTTGAAAGCAGGTGTTTTCATAATTTACCTTACTGGCTAGTATTAATTAACTGAACTGTATTACTCAATGAACAACCATTACTCACCTGAAATTTATAAATAGGAAGAGCATCAAAAAATTCATGAGCTATATATATTGAAAATCCTCTAGGAACATCACTAAGTTCTTTGTACCATGATACGGGTACACCATATTTACTTGAACATGATCTGTAACAAACAGTTTCAGTTCTTTCTTGCTCTTTGTCACTAGATGGAGTTACTAATTGTTCATTTTGAGTATTCTGTGTTGGGTTTGATAGCTTCCTGTGCTGAATTTCACTTAATTTAGGACTAATTTCTACAAGATGTAGCGACACAAGGCTCTTGATTTGGTGAAACTTTGAAAAAACCTGTAATTACCCAAAAAAAGATAAAGAATAATTAAATGGGATAGCAGGTATCACTAATTAAAACAATGTACAGGACTATATTGGAGCCTCAACTTTTTTTACCTGACCTAATTTAAGGTTCTAATTTATACTACACCTGTCAAGTCTCCTGTTGGTAGCATGAGACTCTCACTTTGTTGCTCATTTTCAGCCATGGCCGCTGCCCAATAGAAAATTGTCTGAAATTACCAAATCTCCTGCTCAAATATTCTGGCAACTTGACAGGTGCATGTACTTGTATGTCATACAGTGCATATGCTATATTAGTTATATCTCTTAATGATAAACATGTCAGCCATCTTTTTTTAATATATACGTCAAGTATACAAACTGTTTCAACTGTGATTGTCTCACATGGTTTTAGCATTTTAGTCTCACATGTTTTCAACATTAACTTTAAAAACTGTATGCATTGTTAAGCAAAATACATTGAATCTATATAGTGCCTTTCACTAGCAAGCACTTTACTGTCTGTATTTTATTTGATGGTTTTTATCACAGCAAACTATGGAAATAATAATACAGTTTAAAGCATCAATGACAAAAGATAAGCTTGAACAAAGGATTTAAAAACAGTGGTCCTACTGTTAATATTTGAATATGTATACATCATAAGCAACTTACTCTCAACATGTCATCAGCCAGTGTCCCTCTTCCTGGTCCTAATTCTACTACTTGTACATGGTTTGGAGAACCAGCACTTATCCACTCGTTTACACACCATACTCCTAGCAACTAGTAATAATAATAATAAAGATGTACATTTTAAAGTGAAATCTATAACATTTGTCATTGAATGCATATGCAAGCAGGTAGTTATGCCTTCAAGCACAAATACCCTTTAAACCTGTCTTTTGGATATACCGTCATCTTATGTTATCAACTTCAATCTATATTGTCTCTTCACCATGCTCAAAACTCACCATGATAACTTACTGAAAAAAGTTGGTGTGAATAAAAGTTTCCATCACAGAAGTTTTTACCACAAAGCCTAGTACATAAAAAAAGTTTTTGTTCCTGGTTACCGAAGCCTACCTAAAATATCCTGCAACCCTAATGAGAATATAAACTTTAGTTGATCGGAGCTATAAAGTGTTGTTAACTTAATTACTGGACATTACAATTAGGGATGCTTAGCCTACTAAATATTACTACCTGCAATGTCTTCTGCACATTCAGTAAGACAAAATGAATTAGCCTTGCTGTGGGCAACCTAATTCCAAAATGCATTCCATTGCAGTACACACTTTCATGCCCTCTTACATATCCTTCCATATATTTTCTGAAAGTCCTTAAGATATCTGTTGTTATTACATATTATGTCTTTGTTTGAACTTGAAAATAGTCCAACTTACCTCCCCAAACATCTGACTAATTTCTGGTGAGGTAATAAAATCTCCTTCTGTGCCAAACACATCCCTATGCATGTAGTAACCCTGGAATACGTAATAAGGTTTCAATATTTTAGTAAGCCATATATAATGCATACACTTCCAAATGTTAAAATACATTTACAATTTTGAATTATAAAAAGTAATTAAGGGATTATATGTTCAGGAAGTAAGCAGAATGATATAATTTTAATGCATCTTAAGGCAATGAAAATTCCAAATATTTCATAACCAGGTACTATAAATCATAATTGTGCTATAAGTTAAAACAAATACAGCTTTGACTAAATATGTATTTATCTAAGGATATATGACATGAAATTGGTATTATCATCTTTGACATCGTATTGAGTACAGGATATCTTGATCATAATTTAAGAGACAATCTATTAATACTTCTGTATACAGTCATTAGAAATGAAGATTTGTCTTCTGCCCTGTATGGGAGAGTAAGGAACATGGTACAGGAACTTTTTTCATAATGGATGCAACCGTGGGGTTAGTTTAAGATATTCGTGGTTAAAAAATTTGTTCAGTATTTTAGCTGGATATACTGATCATTAAATTGGTAGAGACAAAAGAAAGGATTATCTAACGTTCAAGCAGTGCACAGACCTGTGTATACAAGCGGGTCTAAAATGATTAGGAAACATCTCCATATTAATTCTATAATATCCTGGTCCGCCAGTTTACTTACTGATACAGGATTTGTTAATACTTCTTTCATGTACTCAGCTATAGAGATTGGACCACTAGCTTTAATGCGAGCTTGTAGATGACGCGTTAGATGATTATTGTTGAAGTTTGCAGCTGCTGTGGAGGAGCAATTTCTAATTACTGTCTGGCACATAGAAGAGACCAGAATCCTACCTGAAACACGAAAGACACTACACACATATCATCATCATCATTATTATATAAATGTTTCTACCAACAAATCTGAAACACCAGACGCTCCTAACAAAAACTCTACAATTAGGGATACCCCCAAGGTACAATGCTCGCACTTAAAAATTGGCAATGTTCGCTGATCGCACTTAACAATAAAAATTAACAACCAAAAAAAAAAATAGTTATCACAATTAGTAAACGAAGCAAAAAAAAATGGTTGCCAAAGACAATGCTCACTCTCGCACTTAACAGACCAAGGCAATGCTCGCTGCTTGGACGTAACAGACCCCAATGCTGGTTGCTCACGATACCCACCCTATAGCCCTCTATTTATATTATTGTGCTCCCTGCATGTTATGCATACTGTCACTAGCACAGCATGGGACTTTTACTAGCATCGTGGAGCATATATATCAGAAATGTGTATGCATGGAACATTAGTGTCTATACCCAGCAGGCCAGTTTATGTACAGATTAATACACCATGGACCATGGTGATGTTTTTTTCACTACCCCCGGCTGTTAGAAATCAGTTCTGTGTATGAATCCCGGGGGACATACTGTCATTCAAAGTCACTATATATATATGTGCCGCCCAATCAGCCCCCTTTCTTCAGCTCCCGCATTTACCACAGGGTATATGTTTTTCACGCTTCTCAAAGTCGTATTTACCACAGGGTATACTTTTTTGTTCGATATTTACCACAGGATATTTTTCAAAATATATTTGGTTACCACAGGGTGTATTTCTTGGAAAACGCATTTACGACAGGTATGAAAAATTAAGGTTCGTAAATCTTTCCATATTTATTTACCACAGGGTATATAATTTACAAGTGAATTTTACACAGGGTATCTGTTTCGGGAGAGGAGTTGTTTATGACAGGGTATATTTTTCATGGTTTTTCATTTACGACAGGGTATATTTTTGGCGGTCTTTATTCACCATAGGGACAGGGTTTTCTACCCTGGGCCGCACACCCCTACACATTTTTCTGTCCAGTACCCCCGGGATTCAGTCCCGATCGATTCCCGTATGATTTTATTATTGGAAGTTACTTCAACTGACCCCGGTCCAAGGAATATCTATAGATAGCATAGCTACTAGGTCTCAGTACCTCGGTGACATGCACCTGAGACTGAGTGTACTAAAATATAATCTAAGACTGTATAATTTATTTATTCACTTTATTATACTGAATGGCCTAGACCATTCAGTATAATTTATAAATACAGTGAATAATAAGTAGCTGATCAGTGCAACGCCCAGTAGTACTAATTACTACTTAATAAGTTAATATAGTAAAGTAGTAGTCTGACAGTACAAAGAATGCACTGTGTTACAGGGTCCAGTTGTGACAGTTACAAATATCACCTTACCACTATTATTCCATATTTTACTTCCATGTAATCTTGTTACAACGTTAAACATCATCACTGTTCTTATAGCATATTACATTAATCAGTAATTTGCCATATTTGAATTAGCCCGCCTGAATGCCAGATTGTTTCGTCCAAAGGATTCCCCTTAAGCCTCGTTTCGAAAAGCCACGTACTCTTTAAATCAAGATTTTGTATTCCTACGAGTCTGCATTTCTTTGCATAGGTAAAAA
Organism: Phoronis ovalis; assembly: GCA_028565635.1. Classification (NCBI taxonomy): domain Eukaryota; kingdom Metazoa; phylum Phoronida; family Phoronidae; genus Phoronis; species Phoronis ovalis. Next base: position 17,787 of record JAOXYB010026179.1, read on the forward strand.
AGCTTAGTGTTAAATGCTTTCTATGAAATGAAGAAATTGACTTTTTAAATCTACGTATACTATTACCATTTGAAAAATATAAGTTTAAGACGAAAAATGTCCCGCAACAGTTAGAAACTACATTATGCGAACGCACATCCGTTACGCATTGTTAGGCATTAGATTTTTCTGGATTCGCCGGACGTGCAGCAACGGCTTCGGAAGGTTACAACTCATTATTGTAAGATTCACCATGCCAGGATGAATTTCAGTTTCAGAAATTTACTGCTTCTGACTGTGTGTTGTATTTGCCTAACTAATATTGGTCACAGCAATGTTTCAAATGGATGTCTTTGTAAGGTAACTAGGAAAAACCAAAACTGGGAGTGGAAGAAACTCAAGCTAATCTGACTGGGCCGGGGACAAGTTGAAAAACATATGTCAATAAGCTTTTAACTTTACTTGTATCCATCTATCGGCTATTCTGTGTGAATTTGGCGTTAAGTAGTAATAAGACAAAGTCAGTCGCTTCTAGATAACCATATGACGGTTTTAAAAATGTCCACATTTTCCATACGGACCAGTCAGATTCCATCACGTAAGTTTCTCATCCACATTCTTTCATGGGAGTGCTTCATTTTTTAATTACAACTACTCGATAGCTGTCACGTATTACATCTCTGTGTTTCTATGGTATCTTGTATGATCTGACAAAACTTTTTTTACCAGGATTGCGTATCACATTTTTAGGTTTGTGATTGTTTTGTTTACAGTTACAAGGTGAAATAGATGACTGCTCGTGCAAAGTTGAAAATGTTGATTCATTCAACAATAAAAAGATATTTCCGAGGCTCAAGAGTCTTCTTGTGAAAGACTTCTTTAAATATTTCAAGGTATCATGTTTGCAATACGAAAAATATTCATAATCCTAAATCCTAATGTGCATGCATTATATTTATAATTGATAATTTATCAGATGGATATAAACAAGTATAACTATTAAACTTAGATTTTACCTTAGAAAAAGGGTGATTAGAGAAGTCTTAAAATTTCTGAGTGTGATTTTAACGAAGAGTTGGTCTTAGTTCCAGTGTTCATTTAGTTCTTTTTAACATACAATTCTTTGTCAAAAATTTAAAGCAATGAACTACAATTAAAAATTATAATTTTAAGATTATTAAATGCTCTTCACACAAGGGTATTATAATTCCTTATCCTTTTCCATGTTCTTAAAGCTTTTTCTAATTAATAGTTAAATTTGAAAAGGGAATGCCCTTTCTGGACTGACGATAGTCGCTGTGCACTTAAAGATTGCCACGTGAAGCCATGCCCAGAGGAGCAGCTCCCGGAGGGCCTGAAAGGAGACATTAATAATAATAACAACAGTAACAAGAAATCCACTGGCAATAAGGTACTAATATTATAAACAATATGTCAAATGTATTGCTTTGGTATCATATTATACCTTGCCTGTGTACCTAATGTGATTTAATTACAAGGTATAAAATTAATGTGAGTTGTGAAAGGTAATATCATACTTAATATCATGCATACTTATTCAAAGGAATGTACTTTATTGATTTCAAAATATTGGCTCCAAATTCTTTTTCAAAGACCTTTTCCAATAATACCAACAGCAGCTGTTGTGGCAATTATGTGATGTACTCCACAAGACATGCAGACAACAGAGTCACATATTAATGCAAACTGAAATATAGTTTATGAAATAAATAATTATTTCTGTTCATGTATTTGTAACAGAACATATGGTGTCTTATGATACACTTAATGTATATACATGAATGGGAGGAATTCTTCTTTCCATCATAAAATAGTACACTGATGTATAGTACAGTTACAGACATCAAAACTACATGATGTTAAACTGCAGCTGTTATGCAGTCTTTTATTCTTCCAGTATTCAAAAGAAAGCCAGCAAGAAGACGGCTGTGATAAGGAAAGTAATAAACTGGGAGAACTGGATACTACCTTAAGGTATGTTCACTGTTAGTCAAATCAGTTTACTTGCTCTGTAATTTGACACACGAGTATTAATGTTAAATAGTACTATTAATCTCCCTGAAGTAATATCACGAAACAATAGCAGATGCTAATTAAACATCTGGGTGTTATGTACAGGATACTTATTTCCCTGTAAATTGTGTAAAACTATATTGTTTTCTAGAATTATGTGCTCGGTTACATTCCAATAAAATTATACATAATTCAGAATAGTTTGTCATAAAATTAATTGTTGTAATTTTGACATTTTATATATCTATTGTTTATAAGGTTCTGTGACAAGGACATGTGGAGATTAATATTTTTATTCTTTGTTTACAGTGAGGCTAGCAAAGAGGCATTCAAGAACTGGAGTGCTCATGATGATGCCCAAAATAATTTCTGTGAAATCGATGGTAAATCACATTCATTTGCTTTAATTTAATTGCTCTTTCAAGACCTTGTAGTGTTGCATTTAAGATTGGAAAGTAGCAACAGATTATGATAATTATATTAGAATGGTCAAACTTCTGTTTGCTCATGGAAACCGGTACTTGTTTCTGCGCCTCATAAATCATACACTGTTTATTAATTTAGAATACAGTCAGACACTTGTAAAAAAACAGATATTTTTTAAGTAAATTCATTGCATTTCAAGCTAAGAATAATGTAAACACATGAAATAAACGTGTCTGACTGAATAAAATGTTATAATTCTGTAAAGTTTGAGAAGTATGTGACAATTATGAGGCATAAAGTTTTCACCAGTGTATTGATGTGCACTACCCATATTAATCTGCTGGTGTGCTCTACAATATATAACATGAGGGTACATTTTACAGATGATACCTCACCAGAGTTAGAATATGTAGATTTGTTATTGAATCCTGAGAGATACACCGGCTATGAGGGAACATCAGCTCACAGAATATGGAGATCTATCTACCAAGAGAATTGCTTCCAGTAAGTGAAACATTTGATGTGAATTCCTGCATTTGTTTGTTAGTATTGTACTTTTCCCATGATTTCCCTTTAGCAATGCCTAAGAAGTATATGCAGTAACATTTGGCTTTGCTGTTTACTGCGTGATTGCAAGATTTTGTTGCTTTGTTAAACAGCTGTTAAAGAAAAAGAAATGGGATTTGAATAGAATATTTTTGTTTACAATTTAATCTTTGGTATTTAAATGACCTTTTGACCTCATAGTTGTGATTGGTAGTTTGCTCTGGTGATTTGCTCTGAATGGTTATTCTTACTATTTATTATGTAATTGTTCTTGTCTTGTAGACCTCAGATTGAGAAATCACATGTTTATGCTCCACAGAAAGGAAGTGAGTAACGTATGCAATATAAACCTATCTTGAGAAACTGTCATGCAAATTATGTTGGGACCATATTTAAAGAGACAGTTCTCTGTATGAAACTAAATCTTCTAGCCAGAGTGTTGTCACTTCTGTCATAATTTGTGTTTGTCCAACTGTGTACTGAATGGTGGACCCCAACATGGATTGTGCCCAAATTAAAAGATTAATTAAGAATATTCTAAAATTCCAGTTATCATTATTTTGATTAATTATAAAAATTGATCTAAGCCATGTATACTTTGAATAATCAACATTTTTTAGTTTATGTTTAATTATCAACTTACAGTACTTAATAAAATTGTCATGGTGGTAAAAATAAGCTCATGGAAATGATTGTCATATATTGCCAATAATGTAATATTTGGTATACAAACATTGTCTTACTATTGCAAATTTATAGGCTTGTTCAGCAACCATGAAGGTAATATTTACTTATGAAAATCTAACAATCCCATAATATTGTTACTCCTTGGCGCTGGAATGTGACATCCCTTTTCTGTGATTGTGTTGTGGGTTAATAATAAATTAATGTGTGTCTCCTAACAGTAACCACTTAATGCATACAATTTCAGATTGTCAGATTCTACAGTGCTTACTCTGTGATAGTTGTAGACACAGGAAAATAATTAAACAGTATTTTTTTAAAAATATTAATAGTATAAGGAAGTTTATTTGGTTGGTGACGGATATTTTCAAAACAGATATTTTAAGATTTATACTGCCTCACTGACTTCTGCTTGTACATATAAATTTTAATATTTATGCAAATAAGAAAATGAAGAGTTCATTTTACCTTTAGCTGATTTGTACATTTGATTTGTAGCTGCAGCCTTGCCAGGCAGTCTTTCAACTAAAGCATAGCTTGCTGTAGCCTATAAATAACAACTGGTTAACAACAGCTTAACAAACAGATTTCTGATTAAGAATGTAATTGCAACACGTTGCCCTGTATTTCTACTCTCATTTGAAATATTAAATACCATAATACTGACTTAAACTCACTAGCACAATTATTAGAAATAATTGTTTTATTTAACAGAGAGCTGAATACAGGATCTAATCAGTAGTAAAAGTCATCAACTAAATTACTATATTTTGTTTAGAGTAAGTTTATATAATATACATTGTCAAATGAGAGCAGTTTTTGATCTTGTGCAAAAAAGCTTTCACTAATTGAAGCCAGTGCAGTTGCTAATTTTCTCATTATTGTGTACAACTATGTTTTTGCTGATATGTGCAATGTTTGTTTTATTTGGTACAGGTTCATCAGTTGAAGGTAATGGGATGTTTTGCTTGCTTTTCTTTGTTGTTGACTGTATGGCTGTTTTCATTATGAAACATTTTGAATTTTAATTATCCTGGGTTCGTAGCTTTTAATGTCAGCACGTCACTTGCACCACACATCGACACTTATGCAGGTTTCGTCCTGACATCAAAAGTAACTTCTCAGCTGACATTGCAGTTAGTTAGTTCACACCCAATAAACAGTAATTATTAAAGTAGAAGTCAGATAGGTGCAAACAGTCTATTTTGTATATTTTATTATCTAAATATAATTTTCTTGTTTCTGCCTTGAAACTAGCTGGGTATAGTCCCCAGATAAATGTTTACGTTTTTGTTGTGCATATTGAAATAAAACATGATTTTACAGTTTCGCTTTGGCTTCAAAATTGTCCTCAACTTCACCGTCGTTTCCTACCAGTTTAGAAAAAAAAATGTAATCAATTGATTTAGTTAAATAATTAGATAATCTCGCTGAAACTTCATAGAGGTCAGCTTGAAATTAGGTCTTGCTGAAACATCATAGAGGTCAGCTTGAAATTAGGTAATCTTGCTGAAACATAGAGGTCAGCTTGAAATTAGATAATCTTGCTGAAACATCATAGAGGTCAGCTTGAAATTAATTAATCTTGCTGAAACATCATAGAGGTCAGCTTGAAATTAGATAATATTGCTGAAACATCATAGAGGTCAGCTTCAAATTAGGCAATCTTGCTGAAACATCATAGAGGTCAACTTGAAATTAGGTATTCTTGCTGAAACATCATAGAGGTCAACTTGAAATTAGGTAATCTTGCTAAAACATCATAGAGGTCAGCTTGAAATTAGGTAATCTTGCTGAAACATCATAGAATGAGGTCAGCTTGAAATTAGCACTGTAAAACTGGAAAAACAAGTTTTATTTCATGCATTGTGGGAAAATGTTAAAACAGTTGATTAAAGTAAGTTACTCTACTCTTACCTACATTTTCACTTTATTTCATGCTCAAAATTTATGAAGATATAAATGAAAAATGCAAAGCTGTCTGCTCCAGCATATTTGACTTTTACTTTGTTTATTCTAACTTCCCAAATGTTTGCGTGTAGTCACTGTTTCCCAGAACATCTAACCTCCCAAACGTGATAATTCCTTTGTGCACTGTAAAGTATGCATTGTGTATCAAAAACAACCTTAGCCATTTTATATCTTCATGGCTTGGCATATTAAATTTTTTTTATGGAAACTGACAGTGCAAACTGTTGCCTCTTGCAGTGTTGAGTACATTCAAGTACATTAATATTCTTACTTAACACAAAAGCAATTTTTATATCAATGTGTGTCAGTAGTGGATATAACAAATATAAGCAAAATGTAGATAAATGTGAAGTTGATTTGAATTGGCACATTTTTGCTAACTTTATCACTGCAATATTTGACAATAAAATTGTTTTAAGTCGTAACTTCTGCTCAGAGAGTGGAATTTTTGTCTAATTTTGTAAAAAGCTGGTTTTATATGAAAATTAATGATTTTATATTGTTTGTCAACTAAGAGCGAGCATACTTGCTCTAAAGCTACTTTAAATGAAGGAAACAAATTGAATCAGTTGAATTATGCTAATTCTTAATGCAAAGGAGCCTAATTTGTTTCTTTTCAGTATTTGCATGATTCAAACTGCACAGTAGCAGCTTTTACAAAAATATGTTTTATTGCACTGCTTTTAGAGCAGTATAATAACTGCAATTTGCTTCACTTTTAACAAATAATTCACTGGATTGCACTTTCGCGGTTTTCTTGAAATATCAATGCAATTAAGTTCAAACATTTGTTTTAAGATTGCATTTATTATATTGCCTGCAAAACTGGTTTCACTGAAATGTTAAATGATGGTTTAAGCAAAAACATAGACTTAACCGAAATAGAAATTCCATGTGAAAGTTAAGAAAATTGCAGCATGTTTCTTGTTTAGAATTTTTTGTTTTGAAACTGCTAATCCTTGATTGCTTTGATTTTATTCCTGCATGCTGATTAACCCATAACCACTTTCAATTGTTTTTATTTACACACACCAAAGGTGCTTTAGAAGGTAATATGAATTTTGTTAAGCAGTGGGTGGCGGTTTTAGTGAATGTTTAATTTTGTTTTATTCTTTCAATATGCTGAATTTTTTTTGTTTTCACTTTATACTGAGCATCATGCAGAAAAAATAAAATTGGGGTTAACTATTACTAGCATATGAAATTTCAAACTGGGTCAATACAGTTTCATTATGATGTAAATGTGAAATTTTTCCTTCTTCTGCACAGTTCAAATGGAAGTTGTGTTTAATTTTGACTTCATTTTAATTTTCTTGATATTTTTCATGATAAATTTTGTATGCTGTTGTGCATGTTTTCTTTATGCATTTGATTTTTTAGTACGAATGAGTGCAAACAAGTCGAGTTTATTAAAGACTTCAATTTTTTAGTCTAAGAATAAAGTTTTAAATTCTCCAAGTAATAATGAATCAGTCTGTCAAAACACATTTCTTTGGTTTTATTTATTTTGTCTTATCTTTGTGATTTTTAAACAATCAAATTAGAAGAGTTAGGCCACACCAAAAATAAAAGTTGTTTAACTGGCAAAAGCCCTCAAAAACTGAGTCGGTCGGTTTTGGTTTTTATTTTTAAAAAAGTGTTTAACGGGCGAAAGACTTTAAAAACGGAGTCAGTCAGGCTTGTTCAGTGTTAAAAGAAAAGGAAACATTTTTGAATTGAACGCCATCTCGAGAATTTGTGTTTTCGTGTTTTCTGATTACAATAAAATAATAAAAAATTAAAAGGCACATTAAACAATTTTTTTTTTAAATTAAAAGTGAGAAAGCCAAAATTTGAAGTTGCCGCACGCGTTAAGCAATTTTTTTTTTGGTCTCGCCTTATTTAAATCTTATAATTTAAATTGCGTAATAAATACTATGCATCATATGTCTTTTTGCTGCCATACCGCACTTCATATGACTTTTATGTTCTGAGTACCACTAAACGTTAATGAACTACAAATATGCCCAGTTGGACACATTATAAACTGCACATTAAAAATCCATTGTGCCCATGGTAACGTGGTGCTAATGCCATCCATTTTATTATAGATATATTCTGTTTTGCAGGAATGTGTTTAGAGAAGAGAACTTTCTATCGCATGGTTTCAGGCTTACACACCAGCATTAATATTCATCTGAGTGCAAATTATATGTTTAAAGGTGAGTAGTCCTTCAGCAACACATTTATGTAATCCCATAGTAGGTCAATAAACATTGTAATTACACACCAGTATGTACCAGTCAGGGTAATCTTGCTAAAAAACCAAGGCCTAAAGTAATAGCTAGTGGCATTTACTATAGAATATGAAATTGACACCGATTCAAGATTATTAGTTTTACTGTGATATTTTATATTAAACTATACCACCGGTTTACTTTTAATTATAAAATTTACTTTAGATACATGACTAATTTCATATTCGCAAGTGCTCTCCACGTTTGTATAAATATTTTTGTGTTTTATGTTTCAGCTTCTAATGGTTATGGTTCGCCAACTTGGGGTCACAATGTAGAAGAATTTACCACACGTTTTGATCCGGAAACCACCCAAGGTCTAGGTCCGCAGAGATTAAAAAACTTGTACTTCACATATCTGGTTGAATTACGTGCATTGGCTAAGGCTGCACCATATTTAATGCAGGTAGATATTGTCAGCAATTCCTGTGATGAGTTTCTGAGAAGTTTATTTTTTCTTTAGCATATTAGCTTTTCAATAAAATGGTATGTTATCCTTCATTGACCTATATCGATGAAGAATAGATTCATCATATTTTACAAAAAAGTTATTTTTTCCATTTCACAGGAGCTGTTTTATACCGGTGATGAAAAAGAAGATATTGAAATACGTCAGGGTGTGACAGAGCTTCTAGATATTATCAAGTATGTTTTTTAATATTAACATATCTGGTGTATTTATTGTACATTAACATATTCAAGAATTTTTACACAATATCAGAGTTATGGATTGACCAAATGTACTTACTTCGCTCTTAAAATCCCAATTTTGAGTTATGTGTACTTAAATGTCGTGGAATGTCGATGAATGTAAGGTAATTCATATAGGTTTCTGTAGTGAATTTTTATGACTACCTGTGCATCTCATGATACGCTTCAGCAAGATTTGATACAAGTATTTCTCTTAATTCTTAGATCCTTTCCCGACCACTTTGATGAGAGTAAACTGTTCCAAGATCAAACCGAAGAAATGCAGAATCTTAAGGTATTAATTGTGTATGTGTTCTTATACTGGGTTGAATTTTATGTTGCCTTAGTTATAGTGTAATGAACAAGTAAAAGCAGTTTCTCATCCTGATCCTTCTGCACTTAAAGAGAAACAAATATATTTACATACATTAGCTATTAATAATGAAATTGATTTTTTTTACGATTCAGAAATGAAATTAAAAATAAGCCTAAAAACTTAATTAGGGGGGGTGAGTACCGTTCAACACAACTTATTAGAATACAAACTTCTTGTCAGATAACATAGCAAAAGTAATTTTTGTAACGGTAGTAGCATGAAGACTATGAAAATTGCTTTTTCTATCTGTCACAGGATTATGTAATCAGCAAAGGGACTGTTTTGGGTAAAAACTAACTTTTTCCAAAACTTCAAAAAAAGTCCAATACTCCTACAGACACAAAACTGAAACTTGTCCAAAGTTAAATTTACTTTAATATTGTCTCAAAGTTTTTTTTTGAATTTGCTTTATTCAAAAATTATGACCCTTCAAATTTCAACAGCTAGCTAGAAAATATTAATTTTTTTCTGACACCCAAATATTTAGCACATTATTTACGAATTATGGAGCAGACTTTAAAAATTCTGAGGTGCTTAATTAGACATCGTTATTAGAAGTAAAGTGTAGTAAAGTGTAGCTTTGTATCTGAAAAGGTTTTGGACATATTTTTTTATGCTTGTTTTTAGAGAAAAGCGAGTTTTCACCCAAAACTGCCTTTTTGCTGGTTGCATAATCATGATAAAGACGAGCAAAGCAAATTTTTTCATAATCTTTATATTAGTACCTTTCCAAAATGTATACTTCTATTTTTTATTAACTAGTACCCAAACCTATCCTCAAAGTATAAAGTGAGAATAAGTTGCTCGAACGGGACTAGCCACCATTATTAATATTAAAGTGTTTCTATTCTTCTGTAAAATGTTTACTGTCATTGCTACTGCTGTTTACAGGAAGAATTCAGGAACCATTTCCTAAATATCTCTCGTATTATGGATTGTGTTGGATGTGACAAGTGCAAGCTTTGGGGAAAACTTCAGGTAATTTCTAATATTCATTTTTTTAAGTTTATCGTATTGCTCACCTTACACAAATTAAGGTAATAATATCAAAACTGAATAAAGAATTAAGAGTATGATCGTAAAACCCAGGAGTTGTAATTGCTCTTTTTGTTAAAAGTAACAGTTAAACAGTGTGAAAGTTGTAATAACTCTGTATGTGAAGTAGATGTGAAGACTTTACTATTCTTGCTTTCTAGGTAACGGGAATGGGCACTGCCCTGAAAATTCTGTTTTCTGGAGATGACATGGGTCCAAGTTCAACTGTGACTGCTCATAGTAAAGATGGCTTTCAACTTCGACGTACAGAAATTGTGGCCTTGTTTAATGCTTTTGGCAGGTAATGTTATTATACACATGCACGAGCCACTACAGTGTTTTCCCAAAAAGTTGTTTTAATATAATGTTTGTATTGATTTGTATTTTCACCATCTGCCATATTTGTAATTTACCTGTTTTACAGGTGTACTATTTTATGAATAGTGGAATGTCAGTCAAAATTTGTACTTGAGCAAGTTATTAATGAACCAGTGTCTTGGGATTGCTCAGGAAGCCCCTGTTAGTCACAGCAATAGTTAGTCCATTTTTGTTGTCAGCTATTTATTTACCAAAACAACAAAATTAAAGACTGCAAATAATTATTATCTTCACGTTATTTGTTTAAGAAGCCCACTTTCGGACAATTACTTATTCCTAATGATACTGTCAGCCCATCTAGAATAATAACACTGAATCAGTTGGTGCACACTAATTCTATGTTAAATCAAACCTACTGTAGCTTTGTTGTATCATGCAGTTCAATATGTTTTATGTTATAAGGGTATTTGTGATGCATCATACAAGCCATTCCTATGCATTTATGTATTGATGTTTTTTCTAAAGTTTAATATTTTCATTGCCATTTTTAGATTATCCAGCAGTATTCGTCATTTAGAGGAGTTTCGACAGATGCTTGAAATCAAGTGACGGAGCATAGATACTCAGAATATATGCAGCTTTGGAGCTCAAAATTTACTCTTGTTCATTCTGTAAAGTATCATGCATTTAATTGTCTCGTCTGTAAAGTTGCTTACTAGTTCCCAGTTTTAAATAAATAATGATAATTTTACTTAAAATAGGTCAGTCACGGGCTAAACAAATTTCCAGTATTATACAGTCACATTTTATTCAGCAAAAAAAGCATTCCATTGTAAATTAAATGCGTTGTATCTTAACAGCTTTATTTTAGATGGTTTTATTTTGTCTTGGTATTAGCAGATTCAAGATCTGGATCAGTTTATTGGTGCTTATAATTGTCCTTGTATGTTACTTGCTAATTGTAATGATTGGCTATTGCCTACTCTGTTTATAGCTTATATCTTAGGTTATGCTAAACATTTACCAATAGTCTCCTTTTTATTGTTGATAACATAATAAAATGAGAATGTAATTGTTCATAATTTAAAGTTACATATTAATAAACTCTATTTTGTAAAAAAACAAATTCTTATGTAGTGTTAAAATGTAAAACACTTCACATAGTTTACAACGTCAACCAACTGAAATCTTAACACTGTAATTAGTACATCATACAAACATTGCTAAAGATGTTCTGCTTTTGCTAACAATTCCATAATATTGGACAACTTGAAACAATAACTTCTATTTCAGTGGAGGTCTATTGTTGCTTCAGTTTACTTTGTTTCCTAAGATTATGTCTCGTTCTTTCAAATTGTATTTCGTATACTCCATTACCTTTCTGTGCCAATCCTATTGGCATAAAGAAAGAAATGGCCCAATAAGGTCCTAGGATTTCCCTGAGATTCTTCCAACAGCTACCTTTGTTGTACTGTGTTATGCCTCTCATAATTTCATATGTTGTTTGACCGTGGACAGATATTGCCATCTGCCAATAGAAAAAACCTGCTGCTGCAATCATAGCTAGTACAGTACCGAAGAACAGAGCTGTAAAAAACAGCTGTTCAAGTGATACGCCATATTTCATAGACCAGCTGTAAAGACTGACCGGTAATAATGTTATCAAGGTTTCAGGTCTAAACTGGATTCTATAAGATTTTTTCATCTCCATTGCCATGAGTATTATACAATACATACCAGATACCATCATGTGATAACAGAATATGATAAAATATTTCTGATTATGGAAGCCTAAGCATACGCCCATAAAGTAACAATGGTGGTCTCTTCGTAAAATACACTCGTCACATAAGATACAGTGATGACTTCTAGGTATTCTTTTTATACCACATGTAGCACAATTTGGATCTCTTGTGGATGGGCAATTTTCGCACGAATCATTTGATTTCTTATCTTCTGTCTCTTTGTCAGTATGTTGACCTTTATTTGTCTCTTTCACTTTCTTGTGATCTTTTGATAATTTGGTATTATTCTTGCTCCTATCTTTATTTGTATTATTTTCAGTATCAGGTTCTATTTTAAATCTCTGTAGGACTTTCCTATGTAATCGTTTGATACTAGTACTAGTAAATATTGCCAAAGTATAATTTCCTACAACATTGACAAAACAGTACAGGGTGAAACACAAGTTCATGAGAACGACTAGTGGATTATGCAAAAATAGGTTGGGTATGATGTGCATAAGTAGCAAGTATGTATCACATATTGTCATGAATACAAAGTAAAAGATTCCAAGAACGTTATAGAACACCTTTAACTTCATATACAATCCAGGTAACTTGAATGCCTTCACAATATTCATCTTGGTTATTACCAACCTGAAAAAAAATTTGTAATTTTCAAAATAAAAAATTTAATACATCTACAAATGCAAACATTTTCTGTTTTTGGTTACATTACTGACTATAATACTTAAAAATACATATTTCTCTTAACACATGATGGGACAATAATTAAACCTTGTCACCAATAAAAATTTTATTCACTGATTCGACCAGGCCATTCACTATTTTGGTTTTGTTTGAAAAAGAATTGTATTCTTGCTGACCAGCATAAATATTTTTTGTTCAAGAACATGTGTTTGTTATTATTAGGACAGGAAAATACAAATCCACGAGTGTAAAACAAGCCCAGATGATAAAAAAATCAGTAAAATGAATCCGACTTCCACAGGAGACATAGTACGGTCACTTCATACTTTTTTATTTATTGAGTTAAAATTTGCTAAAATTCAACAAATGTTGTGACATAAGAAAGATTTATACATTTTTCACTTGATAATAACAAACTAAGGCCATCGAAGCATTGCTGTATTAAAAATTTCATCGGTTTGTTATACAATAGATATTGAATAGGAAAGTGTTAGGGTCAACATTTGTTTTTTATCTAAAGCTGATCAAACCAGTAAGTCCAAAACTCATTAACCCTTTCATCTCGAATAAAATGTCGCTAAAATGCGCGTACCCGGTATCACCGGGTACTCAATAAATAGTAAAATTAGTGCCCGTACTGCAAGTGCCATCTATCGTTTTTTCTATAAACTAGAGCATATTTCCACGTGTTTCAAAGCAGCAAACGGTAAAATGGCGGGGCGCAAGGTCCCACACAGACAATTCACTCTCGAAAAAAAAGGCCTAGCACAGGGGGTAGATTTACCTCTAGCAGTGAAAGAGTTAAAAGACAGTCACAGTATCTGGATTTGTTGTAACAGCCTTACTACTATGTTGATTTTGTACAACAGATCCTCGATGCTGTATAAAGGCTGTCAAATCTACATCTAGTTTATCCCCCGGGTTTTGTTTCGAAAGACGATAGTTTTTGAATAGGAAAGTGGGCCTATTACCCTGCGGGGGGTACTTGACAGAAGAGTTGGTAGGGGTGTGCGCCCGGGGAGGGCACTTATGTAAAGGGTGGGTCCACATGCGCAAACACAGGTTTTAAAACAAGCCCCTAAACGCGTATATAGACTGCTAAAAAACACCCCTTTGAAAGACTTGTAGGTATAAAAAGTTACCCTTTGGCAGACCTCACTTAGTAAAAATCATACGCTTTGGCAGACCTGAACTAAAATCATACCCTTTCACAGACTGTGAGTAAAAACTAA
>JAOXYB010026180.1:0-15802 GCA_028565635.1 Phoronis ovalis
GAAGTAGGTCAAATGCCAAAACGATTCTTGGACATTTTTTGTCTCGCGTAACACTTTCTTTGTCTCGCAATAACTGCCATGTTTGTTCTCGAAAGGGCACGTAACATTGCATTTATAGCCGCGAAGACAAAGCCCTTCCTGGATGATTCATGGGTGGATCTAGGAAGACAATAAGTTGGTGGGCGTAATAGGCTAGGTGACATGTTAAAATGACCTTGACAAGTAGGTCAAATGCCGTTACAAAACTGACATTTTTTGCCGTGCGTAACACTTTCTTTGTCTCGCAATGACTGCTTCAATTTTTATCCGATCAGCTTCATATTCAGTACAGAGTAAGTACATGTCACAGTACAGGTTTTATGTAATATTGACCCGGATCACTTCCAACATGGCTGACTGGCGGCCATGTTGGTTCGTGAGACTACACGTCATAATATCAGCTTCAGTTTTTATCCAGTTAGTTTCATATTTGGCACAGAGTAAGATCCGGTCACAGTATATGTTCTGTATAATTTTGACCTAGATTACTTCCAATATGGCTGACTGGCGACCATATTTGTTCCCGAGAGGGCACGTAACATTGTGTCTATAGCCGTGAAGACAAAGCTCTGCCTGGACGATTCAAAGGTGGTTCTAGGAAGGCCATAGATTGGTGGGCGTAATAGGCTGGGTGACATTTTAAAATGCCATTACGAATCTTCGACATTTTTTGCTGTACGTAACACTTTCTTTGTCTCGCAATAACTGCTTCAGTTTTTATCCGATCAGCTTTATATTTGGTACAGGATAAATACAGATCGTCTATAATTTGACATGGATCACTTTTAAGATGGCCGACTGGCGGCCATGTTTGTTCTCGAGATGTTAGCTCACAATAATAGCTTTTGCTTTTTGTCGAATCATCTTCATATTTGGTACAAGGTAAATACTGGTCAAAGTACGCGTGGCCACGTTTGTACCCGAGGGTGCATGTTACATTGCATCCATTTTGGGAAAGACGAAGTGATGACTGGACGATTCAAAGGTGGATTCACATAGGCCATAGGATGGTGGGCGTATTAGGGCAGGCCACATTTCAAAATGACCCTGAGAAGTAAGTCAAATGCCGATGCAAATCTTTGCAATTTTTTGTGCATAATACTTTCTTTGTCGCGCATTAACTGCTTCAGTTTTTATCCGATAAACTTTATGTTTGGTACACTGTAAATTCAGGTCAAAATGCATATCGACTGTAATTTCCATGTGGATCATTTTCAAGATGGCTGACTGGCGGCCATGTTTTTCCTGATAGTGCACGTTACATTGCGCCCATTTCGGGAAAGACGAAGCGATGACTGGATGATTCGAAGGTGGATTTACGAAGAGCATGGGCTGGTGGGCGTATTAGGCAAGGTGAAATTTCGAAATGGCCTTGAGAAGTAAGTCAAATGCCGATATGAATCTTTGACAATTGTTGTTGCGCATAACACTTGTCGCGCAATAACTGCTTCAGTTTTTATCCGATCAGCTTTATATTTGGTACAGGATAAATACAAGTCAAAATGCAGTCTATGATTTCGACTTGGATCACGTTCAAGATGGCCGACTGGCGGCCATGTTTATTCTCGAGATGTCATCTCACAATAATAATGTCGGATCATCCGTTGAAGCGATGACGGGACGATTCGAAGGTGGGGTGTATTAGGCCAGGTGACATTTCAAAGTGACCTTGAAAGTAGGTCATATTCCGATACGAATGTTTGACATTTTTCATTTGCGTAACAGTTTTCTTATTTGTGACAGAAAACCCTAAAAATGGGTCGTTTTTGAAACCAAAATCCTTAAAAATGGGTGGATATTTTGAGTTTGGGCTGCACATACCTATCTGAAAATATGGTCAGTTCTCCCCCGGGGTAACGCATCAGACAGCAGTTAGTCATTTTGAAAGAGTACCCCACAATGATAAATCAGATTATAATGCATGATGTATTCTATTCTTTTCTAATGTAAAAAAACAATAATGTTAAAAAAATATAATCCTACACATTGGATGGGCATTAGACATGACAAATGTCTTGTTTTACTAGTAGTGGTGGTTTCATTCTAACACTACACTAACAGTATCGTTCCAAGATCAAGACCCGTCTAACTGGCAAGGTGAGGTTGAGGATATCAAAACAAAGCTAACAATGGTTTTAATTCAACAGTGTGCGACAGATCATTGTAGTACACATCAGAATTAAGCACTCGTCACTCCTAAGCACATCACCCAGTCATCTTACTTGTGACTCCATTAGGCATTAGCCTAGCTTTATGGCCCTACTATGGCTTGCTTTCGGCTTCGCCATAGACAAGCCATAGTAGGGTCATAAAGTTAGGACTAGCATTAGCCCTGTTGGTAGTTGTTTATTATTTTAGCTTTTGCAAATTGGTTTGTACGAATCACTTTGTGTAAAAATTAGTAGTGGCAAATCTGGGAGTCCCGTCACTGTAATCAAGGTTTGATTGTGGTTTAGATATTTAATCCTAGGGTGAATTGTAAAAAAACTGGTGGGGTAAACCTCGCAAGTGGGGGCTAACTCGACTAGGTGGCGCTATTCAAAATGGCTGCCAGAATCCTTAAAATTGCTACTGTGCACAACCTGCTGCCCCATGGAGGTCATTGCAACACTCAGAAGTTTGTTTTGGGTCTTGGTGAGTTTACGTAAAGTTAATCAGATAATATAAGATTAAAGTTTCAAAATGGCTGCCACTAAAATCCAACATGACTGCCAGAAACTCGGAGTGTTTATATCCCTGCTTTTAGTTTTTATTGCATAAATGCTATTTTGGTGACAGGAAATGGTTATATGTTAACAACAAATTCTTTTGATAGCATTTAAACAGTCACATAATATACTGTGAAGAAATAGCAGCCAGTTTTTGTAACGCTATTGAAATGGCTGCCAGAATTCACATAATTGCCACTGCGAAATGAATGGCTGACCCACTGAAGTCACAACAGCATCCAAAAGTAAGTCTTTGGCCCTGATAATATTTATTTGAGGTAACAAGATAATATCAGATAGTTATTTCAAACTGGCTGGTATTATATTCCAAAATGTTGTTTTGGTGACTAAACATACATGTAGGTTTGTGTGTATGGTAAATTCAACTAATGGGATTAAAATACATTTCTAGAGTACATATGAAGTAACAATTATTAAGTGATTTCATATATCTTTAAAAATGCACCTTTAATTATCAATAATACAATTCAAGATGGCCAAAATACTTGCAGAACCACATGTACAGTCCGATTCACTTCAAGAATTCGATTTTGTATCTTTTCCATTCATATTGCAGGGATTGAAGCTCTTAATTCAATAATTATACTGCCCAGCCTTGCAGGTAGATTAGCCTTCTTGTAATAAATTGGTTGACAGCTTCAGTCGCTGAGCTGGCATCCATGTTCAAGTGGAGATGAAGGATCATTAGGATTGCCATAGTAAAGTTGTAAGCACACCTGGTAATTAACCCTAGCGACCTTCATTCTATGATAATCGTCGTCCGAAGGAATTCTCAGATTATTTGTTTATCCCCCTCCACTTCATGTGCTACACTTGCGGAAAGTACAGTAACATCTGTATCTTCATCATCCAGAATAACGGTGTCATCTATAATCCAGAAATTCTGATTGCAGAATAAATGTACAGAAGAATTGTGTAGGCTTCTTCAGAATGGAAATACATGACATGCGCTTTTTGGACTGCCATTGCTTGGAATTCGTCCCGTTTTAAGAATAAATGTACAGAAGAATTGTGTAGGCTTCTTCAGAATAGAAATACATGACATCCACTTTTTGGACTGCCATTGCTTGGAATTTATCCTGTAGCAAGATTTGGTCGCAGTGTCAACCCTTCAATCAGTAACATCATTATATGTAGTGGCGTCTGTGATATAAGGCTTTGACCTGACCACCATCTAGATCTTCACGTAAAGGTTTCATCGTCTTCATGATAAAGACCTTTGTATTTGGTGCATGAAGCAAGAAGAAAAAACATCCTCAAAGACTTTTTGTACTGGTGAATGTGTGGAACAGCTATAAATCTCATACAGTGCACTTAGAGGATGATGCAATGTGGGACAGAATTTAGTACTCATCAATGCAACAAATGATCCTGATCACAAGAGATGTCAAGGGTTATTGTACCACTGCATGTGTTCACCGACAATGATGCAGCTACTGCTTTCTTTGACAGTGCCACAAAGTCGGAACTCATTGTTGGAATCACTTGGCAGTTCCTTTCTAGTAACGCAGTTACCCATCAGA
This sequence comes from Phoronis ovalis, assembly GCA_028565635.1. Classification (NCBI taxonomy): domain Eukaryota; kingdom Metazoa; phylum Phoronida; family Phoronidae; genus Phoronis; species Phoronis ovalis. Next base: position 4,292 of record JAOXYB010026180.1, read on the forward strand.
TATTTATACAAAGGCAAATTCAGCTCAAGCCATGCCAAGCCAGCACAAGCAAATTGAGAAACAGGAAGAAAACCGCTCAGAGAATGCCTCCTGATGTTGATTCCCACAGACTGAAGGTCACTAGGGCTAATTAGCAGGTGTACATACAACTTAACTTAGGCTGACCTCAGTCTCTTTTGGCTGTTTTTAAAACTTATTTAGTTATAACTTGTCAAAATTTACACCATTACCTTTTATCTAGTATCACATATTAACCGGGTATCAAATATTTATCCAGTATCAAATGTTCACCCAGTATGAAATGTACAGTCATATATACCAAAATAGCATCTATTTACTAAACCAAGTATTGACATTGAATAACATGCTTTTTTTGGCTCCTATGCATAATATTACACAACCAGAGCCTATGACTTCTTACAATATATGATATTACAATATTACAATAATAATATGCAGAGGACTACAGACTAGACTTACCTAATATGAAAATCCTGATGATGCACCATCTCCACTTGACTGTTACATGTACCCTTGGATGGCAGCTGACCGATGGAGCTGTCAACCAATTAGTTACTAGAAGGCTGGTCTACCTGAAAGGCTATACAATATATTTAAGAAATCAAGAGCTTCAATCCCTGCAGAAGATACAAACTCAGATTCTACAAGTGAATTGCACTCGGCATACGATTCATACTTAGACTTTGATGACAATTGACAATACTCAATACTTGCAATGTAGCGATAGGAAAGTATGATATTGATGCACAATCATATGTGTCACATCCCATTAGTCCGACATCTCATTAGTCTGACATTTTTTTTAGCATCCCCCTCTCATCAACAACTCCTGTAAACTTTGTGTCCAAAACAAAACCGCTGACAGGCTAAAATGTATTATATATGTTCTAAAAACAAATTGCGAAAACCACTATCTCCTGCTAAAAACTGGTAATATAATGCAGTTCTATATAAGGAGCATTTTACTTCCTGTGCTATTTGTGTTCCAAGTCGCATTTAATACTTTTATTTAGTTTATTAATTACTTGTCCAGTATGATCTAAAAAAATCAGAAACAATCATAATGTTAAAGTGCTTACCGGTGCTGTTACATGTGGCTGCACACGAATTAGCGCATTTTTTTTAAATTAGGCTTTGCACTATTATTGTGATACTGTGTTCTACAGTATTGAATCAACATTATATGCATTTTAGAACACCTATAGCCCATATGCATGTTTACATTGTTATTTCAATTGATGTCAGATACTAACATTTTGATGGAACAATAAGCTACGACATTTCCTTTTTAATGCTTGTTCAGAAGGATGAAATATCCAATTTTACTCAAAATCAGTATTTTTTAAAAATCAAAACGTTATTTATACAGTATTCAATAGCCACATTTCCTTTATTTTACGAAGTTCAAAGTGAGGAAAAAAGGGAAAATTACATTTTCTGAAATGATAGTATGTAGATAAGTGTTTTCATTAAAATTCAGAATCATTTAAAATTTGAATTTTAAAAATGTATCAGTTAGACTTATAAATTTGAAAAACTAAGAAATTTTGAATAACTTTGTGTTCAGTTAATTCAATGTATAGTAAATTTACATTATTATGGGAGGCAAAAAAATTGCTGTACACAGGTGTTCACAATTTAGCTGCAGTTTTCATATTTTTTGTTCTTACTTTACTCGCTATTCACATTTCCTGTGAGCTTTTTATGCCCATCCACATAGTGGCTGGGCCAATATAGTCGTAACGTTGTCATCGTATGTAACACTTTCTTTTGTCTCGTGATAACAGCTTCAGTTTTTGCCTGATCAGCTTCATATTCAGTACAGGGTTAATTTCATGTTGAAGTGCAGGTAGATTATACTTTTAACCTTGACTACTTCCAATATGTTAGTTCCTGAGAGGGCACGTAATGTTGCGTCTATAACCGAGGAGATGAAGCGCTGCCTGGAGGATTCAAAGTTGGTTCTAGGAAGGCCATAAGTGGGTGGCCCAAATTAGTAACTTTTTCGCAAATTAATCCCTAAACATGGATTGACTTCACACAAATGTCCACTGTTCAACAAACCCTAAAATTGGGTCGTTTTTTCAAGAAAAAACCTAGAAAATTTGTCCTTTTTGTGACAGAAAACCATAATATAGGTCAATTTTTGAGGCCAAATTCCTTAAAAATGGGTGGATATTTTGAGTTTTGGGTGCACATCCCCATCTAAACACATGACAGGTCACTACTCCACCAGGGGATACAGTCATTCTGAATAAGAGTACCCCACCAAAACAATGATAAACCAGATTATAATGCATGATGTACTCTATTCTTTTCTAATGTAAAAAAACAAAAATGTTAAAAAAATATAATCCCACACATTGGATGGGTATTAGACATTAGTAATATTGTGCTTCAGTGCTATTTGCAATTAGTGTATTTTTTTGTCTAAAATTGATACAATGTACGATGTACAATATATCTTTTCAGGAAAAGTAGGTTATGAGGAAGAACAGTGTCATCCTACAATAGTACAATGCTAAGAGTGGGATCGTCAGTATGGCGTAACATACCAGTTGTACATGTACACATCTATGCAATTTACTTGGATCAGAAAGTAAAAAATATGAATTCAATATTCATTAGGTTTCTGAATTATAACGACATAATGAATATTGTCAAAAAAGAGTACCGTATAACTTTAGTGGAATGCATTGTTCGAATGTGTAACATTTTGTGATGATTAATTTCATCTCTAAGTTAGCAAGCGTCTGTCAAAAATTGGTTATTTATTGTCGGACAAATGAGATGTTGACTATCGAGTTGACTCTGGAGTAATTTATAAAACTTTTTCTGAGATAAATATGTCTAGTACGAGACTTAGCCATACATGTGGTTCTGCAAGTATTTTGGCCATATTGGTAATAAAATGTGTATTTTACAGTATTTCTCCAGAAATGGATGTTATTTGAAATCACTTAAAAACTGCTATTACTACACATTATACTCTAGAAATATGTTTTAATCTTTTAAGTGGATTTGCCATATCCACAAACCTATGTTTAGTCACCAAAAACAACATTTCTACGAAAACAGAAAGCCGAAATATTAATATTCTGGTGGCCATATTGGAATATAATGGCAGCCATTTTGACAGTACAATCTGGTATTATCTGATTACCTCTACTAAACATTATCATCAGATCAAAAACTTACTTCTGGATGCTGTTGTGACTTCAGTGGGCCAGCCCCGAAGGAATTATGTGGATTATGGTGGCCATTTTGAATAGAGCAACAAAAAATGCTGCCATTTCTTTACAGTATACCAGGGTATACTATCAAAATGCTAACAAATGAATTTGTTTGCAACATAGCACCATTCCTTGTCACCAAAAAAATATTTATAATATAACTAAAAGCAGGGATATAAACATTCCGAGTTTCTGGGAGCCATGCTGAATTTTAGTGGTAACCATTATGAAATTTTAATCTTATATTATCTGATTAACTTTACACACCCAAAACATACTTCTGAGTGTTGCAACGTCCTCAATGGGGCCAACAGGTTGTGCACAGTAGCAATTTTGAGGCTTCTAGTGGCCATTTAGAATAGTGCCACCTGGTGGAGTTAGCCCACACTTTTACAAGGTTTCCCCCCTCCCATTTTTTTGCAAATCACCCAAAGGAATCAAAACCACCCTCAAACCCTGATTGCAGTGAGTTGGTCACGGGACTCCCAGATTTGCCTCCACTAAATGGATTGCTACTCAAATATTTTAAAGTTTGATGGGGGTTTTCTCACGGAAGCTATTTATTTGGATTGGATTCAGCGGTAGTTCCCTAGATCTACGTATAACCAGAATGGACTCGAACCGTCAATTCTCATTCACAGACCTGTTTCCTACTATTCGAACCATTTTTGCAGGTTTCGCACTGAAATTTTTGTTACTCGAACTGCCATTTCTATGGACTTGAGCAAGTTGACATGCACTGAACATATTTCAGGAGACTCAAACAATTTCTAAGGATTCTGTATATTATTCTGCAAATTATTTTTTAGAGTTCCCATTTGCTGTCGAGGGGAATTCTGATATTTATGTTTTTGAACGTTTCATATAGGGAGTGATGATGGATTACATGCTGTTTTGCATGAAAATTACTTCGATCATGCTAGGCATGAAACAAACAGCATGAATCCCAAAAGAAAAACAATTGGAATAAAAATCATTGCTATGTGTAATACTAGTATGTTTGTGTTCTTGCATGTATGTGGTGACATATGAAAAAACAGCTACAGTGATTAGTAATTTTTAATAACCAAATAAGATGAATGAGCTGTACATAAACTGGAATACATATATTCAAGCTAAAATATTGAGTCCCGCGAGCCAGATCCTCATGCCATGTCCACCAGAGACTACTTGGCGGACCCACACACAAATCAAACATTTTGGAATCAACTTGATTTATTGTAGATGTGGAAATTCGGACGATGTGATTTCAGAGTTATGCCAGATAGTATATAAACTCCAGGTAATAAAGTGATCTCACTAGGATTTTGTACAATATCAAATATCCATGAAAATGAGAGTTTGAGCTAGGAGCTGGAATTCAGATGCGAAAACCCAAAAATGTGTTCAACTGGTAGGAAACAGGTCTGCAATTACGGATTGATGATTCTAGTCCCCAGTGCTTGTCCCAAGGTAAAAATCCCTTAGCCCAAGGTAAAAACTGCATTTCAAAATTGTACCGGTGGTAATTTTTTTTTTCAAAGACACCACATTGTAAAAAAATCATAAAATGAACACCCCACTTCAGAAGCAGTAAACAAAATCCTGCAGAAAAATGTTTCTCCCAAATTGCGACAACAAACGTAAGTAATCATTTATTGAAAACGTATACCCCATGGAAAATATTTATTTGCTTGTGGCAAATTGTGCTAAATAAACATAAAAAGTACCCAAAAGTAAAATGGAGGTTGAAAAAAGAGGCCTATTGGGCGACAAATTTAATCAGTCATGTAAATGACAGTACCCCGGGATGTCTAGTTAACATCCATGGACCACTGTAACAAGTTATAATTTGAAGTCTATCCCTAGGAAAGGAAGCTTACAACTTGAAAATTGATGGACCACACAGCTTTGAGTGAGAATTTGAAGGCTCAGAAGGTATGCACTTATTAACATTTACAGTGATATATTACAATTACAACATAACATGATCTGGTGAATGCTTATTTAGTTTCACCTCTTCAAATCAAGTATTGTGTAATAATAGCAACTAGCTGAAACCCTATACATTTACTGGTAATAATAAGGCTTAAGTAAATTTGGGCAGCTGTCTTACTGAAATCTTATGTAGTTAAAATCAAAAAGGTAGATCAGTGAGTTATTTAGAAAATAAAGTTTCTTTACCTTTATTATAAATGAAAACTATGCATGTGTCCTAATTAAATAAAATAATTGAACTTTTCCAGACATCTGATGGACTCAACAATGCACATGTCCAAATAAAGTTTAAAATGGGCAAAGAAGAAAGACAACATGGTAATAACAGAAAAAGCAGGTAAACATAATTACTGCAAATAATTTTGCGTTGATTTTAATAAACATAGAGGGTAGTATTAAAAACAGCATAGCCTGCTTATTTAAATGATGTTACTTTTATCTTGAATATGCACTACCACTAAAAAACTATTACTACTTAGCAAAAATTAAAAAAATTATGCATATATTTGTTTCTTCATTGAAGAAAATTAGTGAGGCAAAAACAAAGTTTTTTTAATTTTCTGATGTATTCCATTAGTGGCCACAAAAATACATCAATTGTCTTCTTCCTTAGCACTAATGGTGTTTAAAAAAGCCTTTTATGACCGTAGCACATAGGCCATGCATCATTGTTGTCGTCCGTAACACTTTCTTCTTCCAGCGATAACAGCTTCAATTTTTACCCAATCAGCTTGATATTAAGTACAGTAAATACAGGTTGAACTGCAGGACAATCGTAATGTTGACCCATATTATTTTCAGTATGGCTGCCTGGGGGCCATGCTTGCTCCCGAGAGGGCACGTTACATTGCGTGAGTTGCAGGAAAGACAAAACATTGAATGGAGAATTCGAAGGTGGATTCCAGAAGGCCATAGGATGGTGGGCATAATGGACTAGGTGACATTTTAGAATGACCTTGAATTGGGTCAAACAGGGATTTTAATCTTCGACATTCTTCGTTGTGCATAACACTTTCTTTGTCTCGCAACAACTGCTTGAGTATTTATATGATCTGCTCTGTATTCGATACAGGGAAAACGCAGATCAAAATATAGATCTGGTAAATTTTTTACCCGCATCACTTGCAAGATGGCCGACTGGCAGCCATGTTTGTTCCCAAAAGGCACGTTTCATTGCACCACATACCATAAGGACCAAGCATTAACTAGACGATTCAAAGGTAGGTTCACAGAACTCATAGTTTGGTGGGCATAATACGCTAGATGGCCTTGAAAAGTGGGTAAGATGCCATTCTGATTCTTCAACTTTTTGTGCATAACACTTTCATTGTCTCGCAATAACTGCTTTAGTTTTTATCTGATGATACAGATATTTTTATCATACAGGTGAAAGTGCAGGTCACATAGAATTTTGACCCAGATTTCTTCCAATATGGTTGGCCATGTTTGTAACTCACAATAACGGCTTCAGTTTTTATCTGATCAATTACATTCAATACATTGTAAGCATAGGTCAAAGTGCAAGTCAGATATAATTTTACCCGGATTACTTCCAATTTGGCCGACTGGTGGCCATTTTTTGTTACTGATGGGGCATATCACATTGCATCACATACCAGAAAGAAGAAGCTTTAACTGGACAATTTGAATGTGGATTCACGAAGGCCATAGGTTGGTTGACGTAATATGCTATGTCACATTGTAAAATGACCTTGAGAAGTGGGTCAAATGCCGATGCAAATATTCAACATTTTTGCAATTTCTTAGTCTTGCAATAACACTTCCATTTTTACATGATCAGATCCATATTTGGCACGGACATATTTGAATCCATATTTGAATGGACAATTTAAAGGTGGATTCACCAAGGCTACAGGTTGGTAGGTGTAATAAGCTAGGTGACGTTTTCCAATGACCTTGAAAAGTGGGTCAAATGCCAATCCTAAAAATTTGAGATTTTTGTTTTGTGTAATGCTTTCTTTGTCTCACAGTAATTCCTTTAGCTTCATATTCCATACGAGGTAAGTACAGATCAAAGTACAGGTTAGCTATAATTTTGACCCAGATAACTTCCGATATGGCACTGCCTAATATCATAATGATATAGGGTAACTGGGTAAGTATAGATCAAAGGGAATATGTTTTGTCAGATATACTGTAACTGGGTCCAAATGTGTTTATCATTTATTTATTAAAAAATGTGTTCATTATACCTTCTAACTGTCACATAATGCCATGGACACATGTATAGTAAATGCCAGCTCCAGGTTGATTTGCATTCCACATGCAGCTCTTGCACTGGATTTAAATTCAACATTATTGATGGTGGTTTGTTTGTTGTTCTAACCACCAGGTGGAGGAACGATTCTTCAACTTTTACAGCACCCAGCCTGCTATAATAATTAGATAAAGACACCCTTGCAATAGCATATCTTGATTTGGTTTGCCAGTTACTCTATAGAAAATATCTCATTATGCATGAGATTGAAATTAATATTAGTTTTTAAGGTAAAATATTCCAAAATTTGATAGGATTATTTGAGGTGGTATTTTTCTGGGGGTATAAAGTCTACAAAATGGAATAGCAAAACATTTTGGTGGTCATGCATATTTGGCACGGACATATTTGAATCCATATTTGAATGGACAATTCAAAATTAATGGAGTATATGATACATAATAATCTTCAGTTCTTAACCAGTATTTTTCTTGCATATGTTTGGGAAAATCGAGATCAGTTACCTTGCAATGTACATTTTGTGTGAAATATGCCTCTAACTACTTGACTGTACTTTCTGCATTTTTTATAAAACACCCCACAAAAGTATGTCTTGAATGAATCCTTCCTATTTAGACAGCATATCTGCCTCACATGACAATATCTATACATATAAAATCTCCATTATATAGGAGGCACATTACAATACAGAATTTTTGCTTCTACATATCATACATTTGCTTCTGTATATCGTTGGTTGAGTTGTTAAATATTGATCTCAAAATGCTATGACATATATAACTGTGATTGATAAAAGGATAAACAAGATTTCTAAACTCATGTGGTTCTGTATATAATGCTCGGGTTATATAGACACCATCTTACTGAGAAAAAAAGTAACTGTTAAACTGATGCAATAAAGAAGCAGTTTTTATCAAAAATTACGCAAAGCTAGAAATGCATATATGTTCGCGCTAGACATATATATGCTCGAACTAAAACTAGTATGCATGAGCTACAACTTGTACATACAAACTGCAACTTGTATGCACAAACTAGGCAACTCATATGTACGAACTATACAACTCGTATGTACGAACTATCTATTCGTACAAACTAGGTCATCGGAGTCAGAAGACCCTCCCTAGGTGGAGCTGCTGTTACAAAACTCGTTCCAACAAAATATAAAACTAGATGGAACAATGCGGAAGTAGAGTTGTTTGATGTGCTGTGAGAAATGTACTATAAAAGATGAATTTAATTAATTAGGTTAATTAGTTAATCTAATTAAAAACATACCTCTTGATAAGCAAACAAGTCAAGATTTTCGGGATCTGTTGTTAGCAGTGAGCAAAAAATATAGCCTACCCCGTTGTTAAGGTCCAGGGCTGAAATGTATTCTCCGTTGCAAGTAAGGACTGTGAAAAACCATACCCCATAGAGTGACACGTATTTATAACCACTTTGGATGGCAGTGCTCCTTGGGCTCTTGTCTGATTAGTATATCAATTTTTCATGGGAAACCACAGCGTCATTCAGATGACTGTCGCACAACTTAAGTACAACACTCGGGGACATCAGCTAAACTTGGGATATAGAGACGACGGGTGAACAAGTTTTAGCCTACTACAGTTTAATTCCAGGATGATTAATTGTTTTATATTTATGTCTGTAATTTGATATCCGGAATATATATCACAGTGACTATTATTTTTGAATTAAGACCACAATCTCAAAAGTAAGACCCTGTCTAACTATCGAAATAAAATCCATTTTCTAAAGTCTGAGCTGCATCAGTATCCAAAAAAGATATAATTAAATGGTGCATCTGCGTCGATTAATTTAGCTACAAGGTCATAATTACCTAAGTTACCTTAACTTTGCAAAATCATATTTCATAAGGTGTATATTTTAGAAATGGTTTTAGAATATATGTCTAAGTGATTGTTATTATTTGTCTACATAAAACAAATAAGCTAAAATAAAAATACTATTGTATTTTCATGCCGTGTATGTGAATTTGAAAACCACTGGATATAATGCAACCAGATTACAAAGTAACCACGATTTTTTAACTACACTTCACATTCAACTTGTATTATTCCTGGTAGTGACAGCATAAGCCCAGAAAAGTTTCTGGTTACTGTTGAGTTAAAGGAATTCAGTACAGTATCAAAAATTAGGTAGCCTGGTATTACAGCTTTTTAAAAGGCCTGTCTTATTGGGATCAGCTCGATATTCTGAAGGTTCATTGGTCCGAAGGTTCATCGATCACACTACCTTGCAACTTTCACTTACTCTCAACATAATTTATAATCCTCCAACCCCGAGCCTCCAACCTATCGCAAAAATCTATCGCAATAGACATGAACCACATGACATACCGTAATCGCCGCCAGATCACGCTGTAAAACTGACAGTCTTTTTATATCCCTGTTGAAAGCCCTGGATTGCAAACCACAATAAACATAAGGCAAATAACTGGACAAGGAATTAATATAAGTGTGGGATGAAAGCCCGGGGGGTACTTGACAGAAAAGTTGGTATGGGTGTGTAGCCCTGGGTAAAAAACTCTCACCCTGTGGTAGATAAAGATTACCAAAAATTTACCCTATGGTAAATGAAAAAAAATGAAAAATATACCTTGTCGTAAATAACTCTCCCGAAATAGTTACCCAGTGTAAAATTCACTTGTAAATTATATATCCTGTGGTAAATAAATATGGAAAAATTTACGAACCTTAATTTTTCATACCTGTCATAACTGCGTTTTCCCTGTGGTAAATAAATATTTTTGAAAATATACCCTGTAGTAAATATCCAACCAAAAAAGGATGCCCTGAGGTAAATAAGGCTCTGTAAAGCGTGAAAAACATACCCTGTGGTAAATGCAGGAGCTGAAAAAAGGGGGCCTATTGGGCGGCACATATATATAGTGACTTGTAATGATAGTGAGCCCCCGAGGGTGAAAGGGAAGTTTTCTGGATATAAAGTTAAAGTTAGTATTATTAGATAAGTACACATGTATATTTACATATTGTAGCGAAATTAATTTTTTTTTTATTTTATAGCAAATTCACTCTCGCACATCTTGTATAGTACCCACTCGTTGAATGTAAATAGTCAGCATGCTATAAATAAACATGGGAATAAATTTTTGTCCCTTTTTCCCAAAAACTCAGTGTTAGTGTTTTGCCGATGTCAGTTCCCACTTTTGATGTAGCGGCATACACAAGATGTGCACATACACACGATGCTTTCATCCCGCTGCCAAGCACTGACATGATGGCAGATCGCAATCTAAACGATGACCCTAACAATTAAGTGTTAAACCTACAAACCATCTCTTTTCGTCATTTTAGACAAAAACAGATTGTAAGAATGTTACACCCCGGCGACACGAAAAAATCCTTTATCGCGAAATTTGTTGAAACATGCGTATCCACTTTTATATTGCCTGTCCTCCCCCGGGATAAAATAACAGAAAATGAATTTTTAATGTCATTAAATTACTCATTCCAAAAGAAAAAAACATTGTTATCAAACATAATGAGTTAGAAACCTGAATACTCATTTGTGTTGCATGAAAAAGAACTTGGGACGTACACGTAACAGATGAAAATAAATAAAAAAAGATTACAATCACTATGCGCTGTGAGAACTGTATACATTATCATTTAATATCAACTATTCTGTTTGTGATCTTGCTATTATTATATGGCTAAAAGAAGAACGTATGCGATATTCAGAATACCCGTACAGGACCTCAATAGGAGACAGAAACATTTTGACATGTATAGTAATCGTTATGCGTTAATTATTTCCATAAAAAGGAAGAAAACGAAGCAACAAATAATAGAAGCAACAGAACTATAGTAGCAGCTAGTAAATGAGGGAATCGTTAAATGTGTGCAAGGGGACCCTTTTTATGCCCATCACTATGTAATAGTGAACGGGCATATAGTCGTACCGCATGCGGCGTCGTCGGCGTCGGCGTATGTACCCTTTTCTTTGTGTTGCTATAACGGCTTCAGCTTTCGTCAGATCATCTTCGTATTTGGT
>JAOXYB010026191.1:0-15801 GCA_028565635.1 Phoronis ovalis
TAACTTATAATCTTTATATACAAGTAGCACCTGTAACAATAATGGTGAGCAGTGTGTACAAACTGATGATAACTTATATTAACTTATATCATATCTAGATACAGGTATTAATTGGTAACAAAATACCGAGTACAGACAGCCATGAGGAAACAACCTGAAAGCAGGACACACTCTGGATAAATAATAATAATTCAGTCGGCAACAGGTTTAAACATAAGCATTCTTCTTGGCTTTTTATTGGCAAATCTATCTATGATATGCTCATAATCTAGGTTAATATCTCTGTGGACATATAAAATTAATTCTTGGGAAGGGGGGGGGGGCACGCGCCTTCCACGCCCGCCCGTAAATCCGCCACTGATGGGCCTCTAGTGTTTAAAACTGTTAATACTTTGCATTTCAAGTGCACGAAGTGAGTCGTAGAAAAAATAAGTAAAAAAAATTAACGGTTATTTAACATTGGCTGGAAAATGATCCTAGGTTCCACCACCAGGAAGCTTTCTTTGATACAAAAAAACTTTTCATGACCTGTTGTTTCATGTAAACATTGCTTGCAGTATCATGAATCAGAGAACTTGAGCAAAAATTCTGAACTTTGATTTGTTTTTAATAGTTAATCTTGCACGAATGTTTGTAAAGGCAACTAAAACATCTTTATATTTCTAAAAAAGGATCCCAAATGTAATGCACTTTACAACATAAGTTTGCCAGTGATGAAGTGGAACATCACATTTATTTCGGACAAATATGCATGTTCTACTGTCAGTAAGCATGGCCTCTTGCAAAGTTTGTTTAGAGTTTTAGGGATCGTCTCAAAAGTTATCACAATGACCACAAACGTATAGTGTTTCTTATACGAATTACCCCCCACCCCCTGGTCAAACGTATGGGGGTTAGTGAGATTTGGTCACGCACCTGTAAAAACTGACAACCAATTTGAAGAGTGAAATCAGGGCCATCAGACACTTTTTCAAAAGGGGGGTGCGAGAGAAAAATATCAGTTCAGTAATCGAAAAAGGTCGCTGAAACGTCTCCGTACTGCAAGAAAAAAATTGACAAGCAAAAAAAAGGCCATTTCCACTCCTATTGTACCAATATGCCCAGAATAAGTGCCGTAAAAAAAGCTTTCTGTTTCAAAGGGGGTTGTGTGACTGGGGTACATTTACTATTTCAAAACGGGTGCGTTAAAGGAATGATTTTAAATATCGTATATATACTAGGCATGATTTTGTCATTTTGCACTAAAACATAAACGTAGGGATATTTTAACCCCCCTGCCCCCTATATGAAACACTATATGTTTGTGGTCATTGTGATAACTTTTGAGATGATCCCTTATGGTTTGAATGAACACTTTACCTGTTATGCAATGTTATTGAATCACTTATCTAGAAAGATGTTTTTAAACAGTTCATGCAGTTTGGATTGCCAATTTTTTTTAAAATTTATGCGAAACATGTTACTTGGAATTGTACAACTTATTGTACTGTATATGTTTAGTCGATTCATAGGGAAAGTTAAACCAAAAATGGCTTGCAAGACACTTGTGAGTTTGTTAATTATTTAGCAGTGCATTGCAAACTCTGAATTTACTGTATAAGAAAGAAAAATACTGTCAGCAAGTGTGGCCTTTTGCGAAGTTTGTTTAGTTTATATGTTGTGTGGTTTGAATGAACGCTGTACGCTTTGTACTATATTGAATCACTCATGTAGAAAGATAGTCAGTCTGCATTTGATTGCGCTATATCACTTGGAAGGATTATAATAGTTTACGTTTTCAAAAACATAAAATTTTAATGCAAATGGTCATGGGACAAATCAAGTGACATTACTAAGAGAAAAAAATTACAGATTTTGAAAGTTTTGAGGTGTATGCTGTAAAAATGCACATATTTTTGTTTGCCTTTCAGTTAGTTTATTTAAAATATTCACCACAATAGCAAACATTATGCTGAGTGTATTGTACTGCATTTTGTAGCTTAGTTGACAATAAATTAATTTGATGTGTAAATTTATTGTATACTTCTTTAAATGTTAAAATACATAACAGAAAAAAAAATGTATCCTGCCTGTTAAAAATAAACCATTATGGTGGCCCGACATTGATGCAATGTTATTTCAACCAATTATCAACCTCATTTCAACTAAGCATCACCCTTATTTCAACCGAACATCAACCTTATTTCAACCAAGTTACGTGATAATCAGCATTATCTCAACCTAAGAAGTGAAATGTTGATGTTGTTTCAACTGGTTTTCGACGTTGTTTCAACATTGGTATCATGACGTTAGATCAACTTTGAAATGTCTACGTTGTTTCGATTTGCAAATCCAGCTAATTTTCAATGTTATTTCAACATTGAAGTCTATATCTAACGTTGTTTCAACGTTGATCCAACGTCTTTTGCCTGCTGGGGAGTATTCCAGAACTTACTTGTGACCAGGTTTGATAGGGATAGTCTGTCCATTACCCCAGGCTTGAGGGTCTTGGAATTTTTCTAGAAAATATTCCCAGGAAATTTTTCCAGAAGCTTTAAAGCCAATTCTACAAAACAGCACAAATTATTAGCAAATAATATGCTACAAAGCATAATCTGTGAATAAACATATCTAATCCTAAACTGAATGCTATTGAAACAACTGCACATTTCAATATTTATGGGATTTTTTAACTGGCTTATTTGCCGTACAACATGGTACTTCAGCTAGAAAGCACACTTTATTATATTTAATGTAAGGGATCATCTCAAAAGTTATTGCAATGACCGCAAATGTATAGTGTTCCGTATAGGGGACAGGGAGGTTAAAACCCCCCTATGTTTATGGTTTAGTGCGAAATGAAAAAATCATGCCTAGGATATATACGATATGACACCCCCCCTTTGGAACAGAAACCATTTTTCTTATTCTGGGCGTATTGTTACAATAGGAGTGGAAATCACCTTTTTTTTTTGCTTGTCAATTTTTTTCAGCGACCTTTTTCGATTACTGAACTGATATTTTTCTCTCATACCCGCCTTTTGAAAAAGTGTCTGACGGCCCTGATTTCGCTCTTGAAATTGGTTGTCAGTATTTACACCTACATGACGTCCAAATCTCACTAACCCCCTATGTTTGACCAAGGGGATGGGGGGTAATTACAATACGAAACACTATACGTTTACAAATGGTCATTGCAATAACTTTTGAGATGATCCCTAAGAGTATGAGTGCCTAATGTTTAAGTCCAATTATTCTGACAGGTTAAAAGCTTCACAAACAGGTAGACTTTGTTATTAATGTGACTTTTATAATAGTATCAGGTATAATATAACCAAGTTACTGTCTTCAAGATACAAATATTATTATAGATTTTACAAAGAATTCATTAAAAAAAAAAGGATTTTATTTTGCAAGATTGTACAAGAAATTAATTTGCTTTGTTGTGACCTGCTACAAATTATTAAGAACAAATTATTAAGAGTAATAATAGCTAAATGACTTATCATCTCAGTTCAAATTTTGTTCATATGATTAACTCCCCATTGTTAACTTTTACTTGATTTGGTGATAATTGCAGGACTGGTTGCTCCATACTGCTGTGTGTCAGATAGGGGTGTTAGCTGGACCTCCAGACTCTTTCATTAAAGATACCTAATTCCAACTCAAAACTGCTGTTGGTATATATTCCAAATGGAAAAATCTTGCTGATAGAGATCCCATATGGTAAGAATCTTCGATACCAAATTTCTGTTTGTTTAAGTTCCAATAATAAACACTAAACCAATTGGCCAAGAAAATTAGGCAAATATTAAAATTGAAAAATTTGATCTTATATAGCCCTGTGGTAAAAAGCTGGCAGTGACAGATGTCAAATTAAGGTAAAATAACTGACAGTGCAGATACTAAACTGAGTAACTGAAAATTGCTTACAGTAGAGATACCAAAATTACAAAACCACTGACAGTAGAGATATCTCGGACCCAGAAAATGGACCCTTTCCCGAGTGGATTTACTTAGAGTCATATCTGCGAGACTGTGTCTTTGAAAACTTGGAGAAAGAGCCCAATAGAATTTACCACTAATTTTACATTGTCTATTACCACAAAATCAGAGAACATAAAAGTGATACTAATGTGTTTCAAGTTTCTCATATGAATCTCTACATTATTTTATAAACTGAGGATGCTAGAATACAACAACCTTTTTTAAATTTTGGAAACCAACAAAATGCCTAAATGGGGTGTATGAATATGGAAACTCCAATTGTCAGATGGGAAGGCTTAACCTTCAAAGATTTTGGGGTATACATGAAGTTTTGACAAATAAGCCACGTGACAATTAAAAAGACTTTCAATAATGAACTATAATCTGGTTCCCATCTGGGTCAGGATGGCATCTTGTAATTAAGCTGTGTACTTAACAGGACATTTGGCTTGCCCATCACATTCCTGGGATTACATCATATTGCGGTTTGTAGCCCTGATATGTATATGGGCAGCACAGTATAGTTCTGTTACGAGTTACATACATATATAAAGCAAAGTACCAGGTATCTGTATTTAACATACTTCTCAAGGTCATTTTAAAATGTCACCTAGTCTTATATGTCCATCATCTTATGACCTTTGCGAATCCACCTTTGAATCGCCAGTCAATGCATTGTCTTTCTAATAATGGGAGCCATATGACATGCCCTCTCAGGAACAAACTTGGCTGCCAGTTGGTTATATTGGATGTAATCAAAGTCAACAGTATAACTGACCTGTACCTTGACCTATACTTATCCTGTACCAAATATAAAGCTGATTGGGTAAAAACAAAGCAGTTATTATGAGACAAAGAAAGAGTTACACACTACAAAAAATGTCAAGGATTCGGATTGGCATTTGACCTATTTTTCTAGATCATTTTAAAATAATACCCAGTCTAATACACCCACCAACCTATACCCATAATGAATGTGCCTTCAAATCATCCAGTCAAAGTTTCGTCTTTCCCAAAATGGGTGCAAAGTGAGGTTTCCTCTTGGGAACAAACATATCTGCCATGCCTGCTAACAAACACAGCCACTAGTCGGCTATCTTGGAAGTGATCCAGGTCAATTATAACTTTACTTGGACCTGTACATGTACTTTGACAAGTATTTATTCTGCATCAAATATAATGTTAATCAGATAAAAACTAAAACAATGGAAGTGTCATGCACAATGAAAAATGTTGGAAGATTTGGATCAGTATTTGATCTACTTCTCAATGCCATTTTAAAATGTCAACTAGCATAATATGCCTACCAAACTATGGCGAATTCATCTCTGCATCGTCCAGTCAAGCTTTGTCTTTCCCAAAATAGGTGCAACATGACATGCCTTCTCGGGAACAAACATGGCCACCAGTCAGCCATATTGGAAGTAATACAGGTCAATATTACACGTAACCTATACTTTAACCTTTACTTACTCTGTGCCGAATATGAAGATGATTGAATAAAAACTGAAGCTGCTATTGTGATGTACAGTCTTGAGAGCCAACATGGCCATCAGTCGGCCATCCAGGTCAATATAACACGTGGTCTGTACCTTTCTTAAGTACAGTCTGTCAGTCCTGTCCTTGTCGGTAAACATCAAACAAAAACGTATCAAGTCCAACAGACATACTTAGAACTTAGTTTTATAGCAAATGTTGAAGCACATATTGAAGTCCTGAAAGTATTACAACACAAATAAAATCATTAGAGGCCCAATTTTGGTGAAAAATTGAATGAACTGTGTGAAAATGTTATTTATTTATTTAATAATTATATACTAACAGCCATAGCAGGTAGGGAAATATTACAAATTATTCTCCTATGTTGGCAATGCAATATGCTTCATTTGTTGTGTATTAGTCCTGGATAATAGTGATAATTAGTATAACTGGCAGTATTCAAGGAAGAAAATACAATACATTTTTGTAAAAAAAATATCTATGGATATTATGGTTTGCACGAATTTCAGAAACCTTGAAAATCCAAGCATAGGGAGATGTACGAATATCAAGAAATACAAAAATTTCTACTATACTTGACTTTGCCTACAGTTATAATTAATCATTTGAGAAAAATACTTCTTACCTTTCCATGAGTTGTGAAAAGAGTTGATCTGACATAGGAAGTGTAAACTGGTTGAGAATAGACTTGAGGTCATTTAAGGCTATAAAGCCATCATTGTACTGGTCAAAAGCAATGAAAGCACGCTTTAAATTAACATACTGCTCCTTCATCTAAAATGCAAAATTCAAAAGTTTAATACATGTTGAATACATTACTATATATACTGAAAAAGTATTTTTAAACTGTTTCCCAGAAATATACTAGAGACCTTTTAGTAATTGCAAGGATTTTTACATGACCTCTAAAACCCTTTCAACATCGTTTTAAAACTTTTTATGGAATATTATTCATCTATTTTTTACCTCTAAATATTAATCGGCTTCATTTATTTTAAGTCATCTGCTTGTTACATTGCTATTCTGTTACCCTACCCGATATGAAAAGGTAATGAGATTTCAACTTAATTCTGCTTTTTTAATAGTTCTAGAGCTTTAAATTTTACTATTTACTATTTCCGTTTTACATCATTTTTGTTGAAAGAAATATTTTTAGGGCTTTAAGCTGATGAAAGTAGATGTTTTAATATCACACAATTTTGATGACTTGAATCATATTCCAGAAATTGGTAGAAAGCATATTTTTATACTACACTTTATTTCAAATACTGTAACATTCAAATGTATTATAGTATGTGGTTACATCATGACAGAGACATGCAATACAACTTTTAATTCATAATTATTTAATCTATTTTCTGCAAATATTGTAATAATTATAATAACATCCTTGTGCTCAGCTGGACCCAAAATGGCAGCCTCTTGAATTTTTCAGACTGATACAAAATTTAACATTTCAAAAGTAGAATATCAAGATTCATGGCTCTATTTCATTTCTTAAGAACAAATCAAATCATCAAGAACAATAAATTTCAGAATAGAACAATTATTAGAGGTGATCTATAAAGTTTTTTTATGTTAAAAATCTTAACAAGTCTGCTTCCAGTTGACCATCAATGAAATTGTTCCAAATTAAAATCTTTAAATTAGCTTAACCTGTATTTTGATCAATCTTTATTTACCTTAATTACGATCATTCTATGTATGAGAGCTTTCAAGTTCTGGACAAAAATTGCTTGACTGGGAAAAAATGTTTAGGATAGGTGTTTAACCCACTTTTCAATGTCATTCTAAAAAACAACCTGGCCTATTACACCCTTCCACCTATGGCCTTCATATATCCACCTATGAATGCTTCATCTTTGCGTGGAAACATGAATAATGAGATACCAATGGGGAACAAACGTGGCCACCAATCAGCCATATTGGAAATGATCCTGGTCAAACTTATATCTGACCCGTATTTTACCTGTACCAAATATGAAGCTGATATGACAAAACTGAAGCTGTTATCGTGGGGCCATCTCGGGAATAAAAATGCCATATAGGAAGTGAGCCAAGTCGAAATCAAGTTTGACCTGTATATTGGCCTCTATATTTAACTTCTGAATTAAAGTGCTCTCTCTGTGTCACCTTCGAATCATCCAGTTAACGATTCGTCTTTCTTGAAAGTAATGAAATTTGACCAGTCCTCTCAGGAACAAAAGTAACCATCAGTTGGTCATATTGGAAGTACTCCAAGTCAATACTGTACCTGCTCAGTGGTTTAACCATTACTAACCCTGTCCTGAATACTAAGCTGATGAGATAAAAACTGAATCTGTTATCTTGAAAGCGACCAAAGTCAAAATTATATATGACCTGTACTTTGATCTGTATTTACCCTGTACCAAATATAAACTGATCGAATAAAAACAGAAGCAGTTATTGTGAGACAATTATTGTATTACGCAGAACAAAAAATGTTGAAGATTATGGTCGACATTTGATCCACTTTTCAAGGTCATTTTAAAATGTCACCTAGCCTAAACAACCTTCATGAAGCCACATTCAAATCATCCAGTCAATGCTTCGTCTTTCTGGAACCTAGATCAATATGATGTGCCTTCTCGTGAATATAAATGTGGCCGTGGATGCCAGTTAGTCATACTGTAAATAGTTCACATTAAAATTGTATTTGATATTGAAAATTACTTGCCATGTAATTATAAGCTGATCCCATACAAACAAGCTGTTATTGCTAGACCAAACATTGGTCCCAGTCGGCCATGTTGGAAACGATCAACAACAAAATTATACCTGAGTGTACTTTGACCTGCATTTACCCTGTACCAAATGTAATGCTGATCGGTACAAAAATGAAGTAGTTATTGTGAGACGAAGCAAGTGTGTCGATCGACACACAATGAAAAATGTCAAAGATTTGAGTCAGCAATTAACCTTAAGGTAATCCTAAAATGTCACCTAGATTAATCAGCCCAGCTGCCTATGGCCTTCATAAAACCACCTACAAATTGTCCTGTCACTGCTTTCTAGAAATGGTGCAAAGTGACATAACAATTGGTAACAATCATGGCCACCAGTCGACCATATTGGCAGTGATCCATGTCAAAATTACATGTGACTTGTATTTTGACTTGCACCAACCCTGTGCTGAACATGAAGCTGATTGGTTGCAAACTGAAGCTGTAATTGTGAGGCAAAGAAAGTGTTACATAAGACAACTACAATGAGGATCGTATAGCCTACAACTATATGCCAGTACACTGTGTGCCTCAAAAGTTTTACCAAGCTATATCACAGAAGCAAAACAAATCTATTAAATACCTAATATCATCAAAAAAGTTAACCCATACTAGTGGCACTCTCACCCCAAGGACTAGCTCTACTGAGGCTTATTCTTATGAATGTACCATGCATAGCAACATCACATGTAAGCAAAAACTGAATGTGTTTTGTGAAAATTATAGCAGAAACCCTAATAAAATATTAAAAGTTGAATTATTATATAGAGTATCAGTACCTAAAATTACGTGTCTGTTTCTTATCACTGCATTTATACACAAGTACGTCAAGATGTTGGGAATTCAGGCCTGGCAGATAGGGGGGGGGATGCGTTGGGTGCTAACCCTTTTGAAATGGGGGTAACCCATGTAATGTTAACGCACCCCCCTTTTGAAATGTGAGGACCATTAACGTAATGTTAACGCCCCCCCCCCTTTGAAATAGTAACACGGTCCTTTTTGAATTGACAGGGAGATGCGCCACTGAACGTAGAGGTTTTTTTTTATTTGCTTGTAAATTTTTCCTGCGAGCACAGAGACGTGAAATGTTCTTTTTTTTTTGCTTGTCAATTATTTCTGCCAGCACAGAGACATTTCAGCAACCTGATATTATCTCAAATCGGTAATTCTCAAAACACCACAAATGCACCCCCCTTTTCAAAAAGTGTCTGACGGCCCTGAAATTGTACCTTTTTCCTAAATTCCTTTTCAATTTGATCAAAGTTCATTGCACCTAGAGTTGAGTTGTTGCTGTCTATCATATGAAATTTTCTTTGAATTGCATCATTCACCTGTTGAACTGGATTCCATGACATTACTGAAAATATAATGTTGAACACTCTGTATTTACTAATAGTAACTTTTTAGTAACTAAAAATTAAATGTTCTAGACATAAATAGAAGAGGGAAACATCTGGAAAGGGTGTGATAATTATAGCAATTAAGAGGTTACTATCTCAGGGACATTGTTAATCAAGTTACTGTTTACCATACTTTTGTTCTGCTGGTAGACTGTTATCTGACAAAATCATACTTTGCTGTTTTAACCTGTTATATGACAAACCTGCTTTTGTTGAGTCTGGCAGTTTCTGTGAGGCAGCACTTAGGCCCAAATGATAGAGAAAAGCTTTGTAATCCATTACACCTGTGTGGTGAAAGTCATATCGCTGCCACAACCTATAAATATATACAAAAACAAAAAATGAAATAATTTTATGATTAACTTTGTTTATATTACCTATTAGCAATTAGTTTCTTGTTTTAGTGCACAAAAAATCACTTACTTGTCATACTGTTGGTCTGTAAGTTTAAATGCATAATTTTCCAAAACTTTTCTAAGTTCATGCCTTTGTATTTTACCATCCCTGTTGTAGTCAAACAGATGGAATGCTTTGATGACATCCTTTAAATTTTTTCCTAGTTTCTCCTTCAGCATTTTTTCAATCATATCAATATTAATTTCTTTTGGTGGTTGATTTTGCATGTATCTGTGGGCAAAATAGTATATTTTATGTGTTAGCATGGCAACAGCTAGAGTTAAATTATTAAAATAATTCTGGGCTATCAGGTATGAGGTGGGTATTCATGTTCATTTTTTACCAAAAATGTGTGTAAAGGGCGCTTCCTTGAGGACTGGGCACATACCATGTGTTACGTGTTTACAGTAGACTGCTCTGACTAAAAAAAAAGAATTTAATAATAAAATTTTTTTGACTTTGAACCATTTTTTGAAGCATTCAGTGGCAGTTTCAGGGGGTTTCATGTCATGAAATAATTCTTATTTTTTTTCCTGGCTGACAACTTGTTCTGAATCTTTTTTTCAAGACATTCATTAGCATGGGTACCCACTTTAACCTAATGATTGTTGATAAAGACATTCTTCCAAGTTGTGATGGTCGCGTGTTCATCCGAAAATTTCATAATTATGACATTTGATCTTGACCTTCAAATACTAGTATTACATCTGACTTTCAAAGTCAAATTGGGTATGTTTAGTACATTACGTATGGTATGTACCTCTAAATGCATTACAGACACAGATTTGGTTCTAAATGTCACATATATGTCACATGATTTGGGGATCACGTGATATACATGTATAACAGGTAGGCCGCTTAAGTTTCAGAAGAAGATCCAGAGCAACCGAGGTAGGAACACACACATCATACACCACACACCACACACCACATACACACATATCTGCAAATAAATTCGGCACTGCTGTTGAACACAAGATATGTCTTATTTTTATTTTCTATGGGCAGTCTCAGCTACTTTGGTGGCAGCGGTTGGATTTGTGAGTTAGCAGATTACGATTATTCTGTAGAAATTCGACCGGGCAAAAGACATACCAATGCAGATGGTTTAAGTAGATGTAAACAGTGTAAGCAAAGTTTGAAGGGTGATCCTATAAATGCTATTGATGTACATAACGATGATTTAAGTTTTCAGGATGGAGACAAAACAATTGTTACTGTAATTTCTTGGATTGTTAATGATAATAAACCTAGTTGCAGGGAGACAATCGACTTTCCAGAATTAAAAGCATTTAGTAATATTTATGCTAGCTTTAAGGTAAAAGATAATAAATTGTATAAACTAAATGAAAATGATCAATTGGTACATTGCATTCCTAGATCTAGAGCATACAAAGTATTACATGAACTTCATGACTCAGTAACAGGAGGCCATCAAGGTGTTTTCAAAACATTAGAGAAAATAAGATCTAGATATTAATGGGTTAGGATGAGAGATGACATAGAAAATTAGATTGCATCTTTTTTACATTGTGCTTCCCGTAAATCACAGGTTCACCATCCTAAGGTTAATTTAATTAGTATGAAGTTATATTACCCAGCTGGAATACATATTAAGTAGTACTTAAGTATTTGGTTAGTATTCGAAGACTTATTTTTATCAAAATAAGTGGTTTGTTTCAATACTAACAAGTGGTTCATTTGAATACTAATAAGTGGGTCAAATAAAATAAGTGGTACCATTTAGTCTGAATACAAAATTTGACCTGAGGTCGAATACTTATTTTAGCCAATGAAATCATATTAAGTGGGAAAATTTAAACTTAACAAAGCAGTTAGAAGTGAAGCTGACAGACTTCATTTTGTAAGCAGAGCTCAATTTTAGTAAAATTAGTCATTCTAAATGATTGTATTGTTAATATGTTGGATGCTACATAATCTATGGAGTATAGAGGATGTGTGGAGGTATAAAATGTAGTTGTTTAGAAAGACGTCATAGGAATTTAGTTATAAACCATGCAGTACTAGAATGAGAGTTGGAATGATGAGTATATCATATGGACTATGATTGTTGCCTTCTTTGACATTTCTACTATTATATGCCTGGTAAATATGTCATATATTTTCTTAGAGTTGAGAAATTTTCTTGAATAGGAGTAATAGAATCATGAGAACATTTTACTTAATTCTTTGGGACTTTTATAATACTGTCTAGTTTAAATGTTATTATATATCTTTTAGCAGTAGTGCGAAAAAATATGTATTGTATAGTAGTCTGTAAACATTTCTGAGATTGTTTGTGAGACAGTACAGGCTTGTAGAGCCAGAACTATGAACTGTCTTGTAAACTACCCTAGAATTATTTATGATTAATCAACAGCTTTACATGAGTTGTGATTTAGTTAGTATATAAATATATACTAGGCATGTTCTCCATGAATAGTGTATATTTGTTTGGTACATCTACATAATAATCCCTGTTAAATTGCTAAGTTACCATAAACGGTTTTCTATGCATACTGAAGTGACACTGTCATTGGTCTCGAGCATTACTATATTTATGTATGTCTAATGCCAGTTTACATTCATTTGGCATTATAATTTTTTAACATGAGTGGAAAAAACTATTTCTTGTATAAAAGATAGTAGTGTGTGTGTGTGTGTGGTGGTGTGTGTGTGTGTGTGTGTGCGTGTGGTGTGTGTGTGGTGTGTGTGGTGTGTGTGTGTGTGTGTGTGTGTGTGTGGTGTGTGTGTGTGGTGTGTGTGTGTGTATGTGTGTATGTATGTATGTATATATGGGAGCTCGGTGGAGCAGTGGTTACCACGTCTGCCTGGCATGTTAAAGGTCCAGGGTTCGATCCTGGCCTTGTACATGCCTTTCAAGGTGATAAAAAATGACCTGGCTCTCAACAGTAGGGACTGTGTTTCCCCAACACTAAGAGAAGGAAAACTCTGATTTCAAAAAAAAAAAAAAAAAAAATTCCGCTGCCTGCAGCCATACCCACTCATAGGAAACAACCCTGAGGAAAAATCCGGAGTCGGAGTCCCCAAGGCAGTCCGAGGCTGTATACAGCAACGTTCTGGCAACTCCTGCGACGGCACTGGAACCATGTGTATCGGCGCTTGCCTTTCCAATGGACCATTCCAGTGACGTGGAAAGGGGGGTCTGCTGCATGGGTAACAGCTTGCCCTCCATACTTACTTACCCAGGCTTTGCGCTCTGGAGAACCTAGAGCGCAACTCCATAGTCTTCCAAGACTGAATGATGCCTATACTGTGTATGTGTGTGTATGTATTCGAAGACATCTAAGTATTCAAATACTTAGGTCATTTAAATATTTCGGGCCATTCGAATACTAAAATAACCACTTCTAGAATACTAAATGAAGACTTTCATTTTTGGTAAGGGATATTATTCCCATTTGAGAAAGTATATATCTTGATATTATGGGCCCGCTTCCACAAACACCATTAGGTAACATTTACATTTGATAGTAGCTGATTGGTTTCCTAATGGATTGAGGCATATGCAATATCTAACCAAACTGCAGAATTAGTTGCCTACACTTTTGTAAATAATTTTATCAGTAGATTTGGCGCTCCTCACATAGTTCATACAGATAAAGGGTCTAATTTCACTTCAAAAGTTTTTATGGAGGTGCGCTCGCTAATAGAAGTACATAAAACACAAACAACTCGATCCATATCATCCCTCAGGAAATGATCGATGTGTACATAAAGTCTGGCTTTTTAATCCAGCCGGTGTTAAAAGTATGCCCGCAGTTGCAATATTATTGAACAGGCCCTTTTATTATTTTGCAAGTACATAACAATATAAACTATGAATTATCAAATATCATGGGAAAAACATATTTATGGTGCATTATAACAGATTAAAACCACATACAGAGATGTCTGAACATTTGATTCATCCTCAATTAGATAAACTTACCTATTAGATTGCAGTCAGATTGTCATTTAGGCTTTTAAAAATAACTTGAAATTACCATTTAATTAGAGTTTATTATAATAAACAGTCTTGGAGTTAAATACGGTGCTATTTTTTGTTTGTGAAATAATCCATCCAATTTATATAATTTCTAGTGATAAAATTGTTATTCTTAATTATTTTTTTGTAGAATGGATTCGAAATTTTTGATTTTCGGAAGTTCCTTGTCAAGAAATCTAACGGTTTTTATTCAACTTTCATATGTATTGTTTTTCTAATTAGAAAAACAATTATTGGAAACAAAGAGAAATTTGTAGGGAGGGGGGAAGGGGTAGTAAGGAACATATTTTAGATGTTAATAAAAATTTTGAAAATTTGGGTTTTTATAGGATTTCATAGGCTTATAACACAGACTCCAATTTTAAGGTAATTCTCGTTCCAATACTATCTATCAACATTTTTGATTGTAATAAAAAATTACGGGAAAAGGCAAATAAATTAAATCATCAAACATATATTCAGAAATGCCATGGAAAATGTTGTCAATATAATTAATAAAAAAAATATTCATATAATTTAGAATTTTCATTACACCTCCTTTTATTGATAAATCTGTTTATAATAGTTCCAAAAATCTTTAATTTTACAGTTGTAGATATTCTGATGGTATACATCCTATCCAAAGTCTTTTAGAAAAATAGAATTTTCAGTTTTTAAAATCAATCAAAAAAATTAAACAAGATAGAGAATTAGCATTAGAGACTAGTAGTCCAAAATGTTGATGGTCAGTGGATTACAAATCCTCAAAAAAAAATTGTAATTAGAAGATTATGATTAGTATTTATTTATTTATTTAGTTGGTTTTTGTTATTATAGATGATGGATTATTACAGATTTTTTTCTTCTTAGAAGTATACAGAACTTTACCAGTAACATTGTTGCTCAGTTCAGCGTACTTAGTATTCTCAATTCATTTTATTATCTATAGAACTATTATTATAATCTACCCTACAGTTGGCACATTGTATCTATGTATATGTCCTTTGTCTTTGTCTTGTCTTTGTATGTTTGTTTATCCTGTAGACCTATGTAAGCCAGCATATAGTACCAATAATCTTTAATATTTCTGAAGAAAGTAATCTTTATAACTATATGACATGGATATAATGTATGTATTGTTACTGAAACAAAAACAAAGATTGTGATATCAATTGAGCTAAAAAATTTATGTGATAAAAATAAAATAACCATATGGTAAAAGTTTTGTACAGTAACATTGTGATTGTGCTATGATTGAAGCATCTCTCTGAATCAAATATACATACAAATAAGATTCTCATCACCTTTGACCTTGACTTTTAAGCACAAGTAGTGTGTTATGATATACTAGCTTATACCTGTAAATTATGGGCAATAGTGAGGCAAAAAAAAATTTTGAGAAACTATCTTACTGAAATCATCATCTCCAGATTATTTAAATTTAATTAAAATAAAAATATTTTTAAACAAACAAATTTTTTTTATTACATCAATTAACTTTGAGAAATAAGAAAATGTTGAGATCAGGTACACTATGTACAGCACATAAATGTAATCTAAAAAACATCAAAATTGGATTGAAACATCTACATAAAGTTAAAGCAACAAAAATAGCTATTAAAAACATTGTTTGAATGTGCGCTTGTTTGCAGAATTAAATTAAAGTATTATCCTACTAAAACACTTACGGTAATTCTTCTCAATTCGTACAACTCCATTATTCGTACACACCCCTTTTTCAGATTTTATAATTTCTGAAATTCGTACACCCCCATTAATTGAGAATTTGGTGTTTCTCTAGATTCGT
>JAOXYB010026202.1:0-15801 GCA_028565635.1 Phoronis ovalis
CCCCATGTCAACAATTGTCAAACTTCTTCAAACCCCCTCCCCCCCCTATTTTGTTGACATAATTAATGGACGGCCCCTAATTTAAAATTATTTTTAGAAGTTGTATCACATCACATGATAATATATATAATAATTTTAAAACTTTTTGTAAACAGTTCAAACAATTCAGTTCAAGTTACATTTTTATTGATACAATGATTATAAAGAAGAATTGCTGTTTAATACTTGATGGTTAAGACATTTAACAGTAACTAGTTCTATCAATATGTACACAAGAATGTATAGTATCATTGGTAAGAACACAGTGTTATGATCAAACTTAGAATTTTTGTTTCTCTTACTCTCCCATGCACTTTTTTGCTCCCCAACCCTACTCTTTTGCTTATCGTTAACAGTCAGAATGATGGATTTTGTTAGTTCATCCAACTTACTTAATAGTATAAGAAACACAACAAAAAACCATAAAAGATTTTTAAAACATTACTAAGATTTTCATTTAGTCATTTGCATGCAAGCTTATTAAACAGTTAATCAAATACAACTCCTTGTGCTGCCTTTCTTTTTTTACTACCCGGATTAACCACGCTCATTCCGGGTTGTTTTGGTCTCGGTTTTGCTTGTGTTTTCTTTTTACTAGCAGTTAAATCGAAGAAGGCTGCAGCACCTGCATTTCCATTGCTATCATTCTTTGCACTATCTAAGTTTTTATTAGCAGATGCTAATTTGATTTCCAAGTCTTGTACAGTATCAACTAAATGGAATAAAGCATGCTGAAGTTCAGTTTTTTTATCTGCAGCACTTGCTTCGAATAGTTCAAAATCCATCACCTCTTTTTCATTTTCCAAGCTTAGGGTTACTCTGTTGCCCACGCAACTGACATTGATATTACCAGCTGTTAAACAAGACCTGTAAAAAGCAGCTCATAGGAAAAGCATGTTTTGCAGTATTCAAAAATTGCCATGTTTTAGAGTCCAAATATGCAGGCAATTCATATGTCAATTGTATATATATACGGTATACTGTTAATCTCTGAACCGGTCACTGCGGACACTATCTACTGAACTTAAAAATCAGTGTGCAATTTTTGATACACAAGAGGAAAAGTTTGACCTAAAATCCGTACTACAAATTCTGGATTTCTTCTTTCTTTGCTGCATTTTGATGTAAAAGACATGCTTAGATGTAATGATAGCAAATGTCGAAACAAGATAGCTACCTAGTATGAATTGATAAGTTTCAAAGGCTCCTAACTGCTAAAAAGTTATATTTGCTTGTTAGTTGTTTGTTCACCTTTTGAGGTACATAGGTTTGGCTATATTTTGGCCTTTGTTAGATTTGTTGTATTATACTTTATTTACTGTTACTTATGGCTAAACTGTTCTGTGTTTTTTTGTTGTATGTGGTAACCATGTGCACCCCTTACACGAGCCTCATGATAACACCTCATCTGGATGAAAGGCCACCACTGTGTGATCATTTGATGAGTTGGTGCCTCATGTCTCAGGTTATATACTTTTTCTGTTGGCTACTTTGCCATTTTGGATGGGAATTTAAATACCAAAAACAATTTGCTCTCCAAGTGGATTCACAGGTAAAAAGCAAATTCACTAGATGAGCAATCTGTTTTGCTATGGAAATTCACATCCAAATGTTTAACATCTTTTATGAGAAGTCAAGTATTGGGAATTTCCAATATTTATCGTTTTCATGGCATAACGTTTTGATGAATATTTTCTAATATAAAAATACTGCAAAATTTCTTTCTATTACACACTATAGTAGCAATATCTTTCATATGTATATTTACATTTTTTTAATATCCCTGGCAAAGTCGTACCTGATTTTTTCTAAATAGCCTTTTAAAGTAGAAATTTCGATAATATCTTTGCGTGTTTCTAGATCTTCTTCACTCAGCTTTAACCTCCATAACTCAATACCATCTGATACACAGATAACAAAACTATTATCCAATGCATGTGTAAAACACAAATATCTGGAATAAGAAACCAAATATACTATCTCAGTTAATAATTATTTGGCAACGTCACTCTTCACTACAGGTTGTTCATTTCTTCCAAAAATACTTGTTCTCATCTTTTTCAATGTTGATCAAACTGAATGGGATTCTGCGACAACATATTCATGAAAGTGTAATAGGAATTTTAAATACATACAAGTTCCCCCTGCTCCATTGAAATAACTTGGGGATAACAAACGCATAAACATAACTAGATAGCATTTAACAAAGGCACAGGATAACTGCAATTTTACCTTTTTACAGTCCAGAAAGTGTTAGACCCATATTACACTACTAAATATTGGGCCTATAATTGTATTAATTTTTAATTATTACTTAATAATAGACTAGTAGTAGTAGGCTACTACTAGTATACTGTAGTATAGACTATAGTATAGGCCCGGGGAAAATATTGAAGTTGTTTTTTGTCAATTTTTACCTTTTACCCTGACAATATGTGTTTTTGCAGATATCTCCAAGCTGACAGTCAACAATCAAATTTGCAAATGTAGTCATATTAATCTTATGGGTTAGGAAACGAAATAACTAGGCAAAACTAAAGGAAAATCGGATTTCCCTGGGCGCAGACATTTTTAAGGAAATGACATCACATACATGCGTATTGGAATATCCGGAAATAATAATTGAATTAGGTCGACGTGTAATGTGTCTGTTTAAATACGTAAAATGAAGAAGATTTCCGAAACCGTGGTAAGTTCCCGAGTAACTTTTTTATGCTAGTGTGTCACTGGATATAGTTATTATCCACGCTAATATAATATATAAAGTTCCACGTAACTAAAACAGTTCTAGATGACAGATGCATCCTTCAAACTATACAAAGCCCGGGCATTCAATGCTTACATACATTTTAACCGGGATATTAATACATGGATTGGGGTTATTTAAAGTGTTCGTGACATCCTGCTGATAACTTGTAACCAAAACGCTTTCTGCTTAACGCCAGTTGGGATACATGCAGTTAAGCTGAAAGTTGCTGCAGCTATCTACCAAATACTTTTGTCAGTATGTCACTCTAATTTGCATCTATTCTATCCTCAAGCCTGAGTATGTATTATTTTATGTTGATAGTCTGATAAATCCTCATAAACAAATATATAAATAGTTTGGTTTGAAAATTTTTATTAGTTATCTTAATGCAATTTCAAGAGATTTCACAATCGTACCTGTTTTAGAAGTAAAGATTTGCAACTATGAGGAAAAACATTTTAAAATCTTGTTCCAGGATTTCATATGAACGATCAAAAGAAAGTATTCTGCTTCAACCAGGATATATCATTATATCATTAAGTTTTGAATGACTGTATATTAATAAAAATATTTTCAAAGATTAACAAGAATTTTAAGAATTTGGTTAAAAATTGTGTCAGGAAATTTTCTGGACTGTTTCATGCACAAATACTAATGCATTTTGGATGCAACTGTAACATTTATGCATCCCATCTTGTTACATGAGCTTAAACCGAAAATTTCCAACTGTTTTTGAATTTATGCTTAACATTGTGTGGTCGTTAAAGAAATGGTAAATTCTACTTTGAACTTGATTTCCAATTTAATGTTTGACTTGACTTAATTCTTGTTGCATTATTTTACAGTATGAGCAAATGTTTCAATAAGTTCCCAAATTCTGCTGAAAAAGAATGCAGCGAGCTATTGTTATAGTGCCTCGTATGACTTCAAGCTGCCAGGTATGTGTTTATCGCTCTGAGAAGCTATCTTGATTACTTATGTTATTGGGCCAATATAAAAAGTCTTTGAAAATGACAAAAGGAGCTGGGGGTTTTCAAGATAATGTTGAATTTGTTTACAAAGCTCTGACATTAACTAACTTGTTTCAATCAATTGTTGCTTGATATCATTTTCCATTTAATGAGCAGTCCATGAAACAGACAGGTACACTGAATTCAAGGGATGCTGTAATAAATTTAATGTTGTTTTGGCAGGAAAGTAACAGGATTTAGAGTAACAATGTGCAGAGTAAGATTTCTGTTACCAAGTATTCCAGGCGATCTATTCTAATTTATATTTTGGTGTATGTTTTCTTGATTATATAAATAATTGGTTATTTTTTTAATATTGGTTATTCTTTAATATCTCACGCTGTTCTATTATTTTTTTATATAAAAAGCAAGGTTAAAGGAACAAGCTCGAAGCTATTATTCATCTGACTTTATGTTGGTTTAAAAAGTATGATGCACAGCAAATATCATTATGTTAAATGATGAGTTTTGGCCATAGGGACTTGTACATTATTTAGACATTAGTTTGTCTCAGTTATTGATTGTGATATTTCATTTAATTTTCAGTATGATTGCAAATAGCATAGCTAATGTTGAAATTTTTTTGATTAGACTGTCTTCCAGTCTGAGTTACTGAGGTATGCGGCATAGATCTATATTTGTTTTACATACTTTTCCATTCATATCTGTTATTTTTGTTCTTGCAGACAAGTGTTAAAGTGTCTAAGCAACAGTATGAGGGAATCTTTCATTTTTAATTCTAATACTGTCTTTATTTTTAATCACACACTTTGTTTGATGGTGCTTGCTGTAACTAGAATTTAACCACCAAACATAGCAAAGTGAGACTATGTGGTATAAGGGTTTATGTGCTCCACCCTAATGCTTAATTAATAAATTTACCATTAGGCAAGACCAAAAATAAACCTTGTTAAATGGGCGCGACTGCTTCAAATTTTGGCGTTTTTTATTTTATTTTTCTTAAAAACTTGTTTAAAGTGCCCAATGCACCACTTCAAATTTATTGTAAAAAAATCAGAAAAGACAAAACCCAACTCGCACATATTATAAGGGTGCTTTCTGATTTAAAAGATTTTTTCTTTTCTTTTAACACTGAAAAAAGCCTGACCAGTTCGATTTTTAAGGAGGCAATTCGGCATATGGAAAATGAAATGCTACCATAGATGGAATATTTAAGTGTCTATTATTTCCTCCAAAATATCACAAAGTATTGATTGCATTTTACATCTTGCCTTTTACAAATGAAAGTCCGTCCTCAATATAATAGCAAAATTTGATTATTACATTGTTGAAAATTAGATTCAGAGGTACAAAAATGTGGATGCAGGATGGTAAAATGTGAAGAAAACAACATATTGTGGCTATCACTCTGAAATACTTGTTGAAGGTACAAGCTAGTTGTGAATAATGGTAATACATAATGTATTTTTGTTTGTTCTTTCAGGATTGTGGCTGTAGCTGTTCAAGTTGTGCAAACAGTAATAGGTAGGATGCAAACAAAAACAATTGTATTTATGGATTTTGTCTAATGTTTTTATTCTATCTTTATAGCCGTTTTACATATGCTAGTTCGCACATTAGTCATAGTTACAAATTCGATCTTATATGCATTTTTATTTTTGTTTCATCTTGTTAGTTAATTTGCTTTTGTAAATTTTTTGACACCTCACAGATCTATAAAAGATGCCATCAATATAAATTACATTTTATATGTGTACAACGTATGACAGGCTTTGCTACTACTTTCAATTAAAATAAAATCCTTTCTGCACTGTTTTTTCGTACAATGTTGAATAACTCCAGGTGTCATTACAGCTTGGATTTGCACCATGAAATTGAGGAGCTGAAGAGCAAGCTGATGGACAGCAATTCCCGTATGTGCCAAATGGAACAAGATTTCACTGAGAGCAGGCAGTATTCAGAATATGAAATCATCAAATTACAAGAGGATCTTTCCAAACAGAGAGACAAATACGAAAGGTATATTTTTGATTTAATGCTGATTAAAACACCTCATAATTACCATAAAAATCCAGTAACTCCTTTCCAGAAGCATTCTTTTGTGAATTGCAAGACGAGGTAAAACTTAAGAATCTTAATATAATAAAAAGTAGCTAAAAATTTTAAAATGAACTTTTTCTTTTAGACTGTATGACAGTTATAAAAAACTGCAAAAAGTAAATAATGATTTAGAGGACAATCTGCTGAAAGTGGTGAGTTAATTATTAAACAGTTAATTTTACTCAAAAATACTATACATTGACAAACTGTGTAAGTTCTAGCAGAGATGAAATTTTATATCCCTTCCTATAAATAGAGTTTAGTTCATAATTAGTTGAAGTGGTGCAAAAAAAAATTCACAGTAAGAGGGAAACTGTGAATATAGATGTGAAATTTGGATTTAGTGTTAATTGTTTTTGTGGTAGGTCACCAAGTTTGATGCTGAGAAAACAGGTTTACAGCGGGAAGTAGCTTCAATTACATCAAAACTAGTAGATGCTCGAATGACTATCACAGAGCTGGAAGAAGAAAATGTGAGTGTATACCATTTTTTAAGAAAAGACTCTGTCCGTAACACATATGTATATCAATTTTTTTTATTTATAGAACAACTAATTTGTATGACTGAAATTCTTAGTTAAAAGTGAAAACTTGATCCCCATTATAAATTTGTAAGTTGTTTTGCAAAAGGTTTAACTTTATTTATTTTATATGAACTTCCCTCAAGTTGCTGTAAGAACTAAATGTCATGATCAATTTTTTTGAAGGAACTCAGCAATGAACTTATAACAAAGGAGTCAGTTGCAGTATTCTAGCTGAAGTAGTAACAGCTAACATAACTATTTTCTCTGTTTCTTGTAGGAAAGATATAGAAATGATTGCAATATTGCTGTGCAGATGCTTCATTGTAAACCTTCCAATTTTGTTGCTCAAAAATTAAATTCGGTGAGTATAATGTTCATTTAGAAACATACCTCTTTTTGCTTAAATTTGTATAATATATAATACATTCATATATATACATGGATATATGTGTGCGTGCGTGCACATACACACATACATATATGTGTGTGTGAGCACACGTGTGTGTATGTATATATGTGGATATACATTTATGTATATGTATATACGAGTGTGTGTGTGTATGTAGGTAGGTACGTACGTACGTACACTTGCACGCACATTCAGTATCTATCAGCAGTATGTCATTAAATTTCCACCACATTCTTTACTTATTTTGTTAGTAAGGCTGTTATTTAATTGTGAAATATTACTTATAAAAAGTAATCGTCTATATATAAGCAATTTCTCAAAAACTGATTTCTTTTTAGCTTCCACTGGATCTCCAAGAAAGGATTAAATCCACTATGACACGAGAGCAGCTAATGGGTTTAGAAGAATCTCCTCCGCAAATAGAAACAAAAACTATTTGTGTTCCTATGGCAACATTTCCTCCCACCGCAATGGTTTATTCTGTTCACAAGCCAGTTGACAAAGAAGTGCCAGAAAAAGCAAATGTCAATACTGTTCCTATGACACTAGTTGCCAAAGTTTTAACACAGCCAGAACAGAATAAAAAAACTAGGAAAATGTACATATGTAGTAAATGTCACATAGATTATTTGGTGTGCGAAAAATCTGTGCAGACTTGTAACTCAAGAGAAATTGAAAAAGACTTTATTGGACGGATTTCTCCAAGTTTAAAAGTTCACAAACCAACAAGGACTCCGATAACTTCAGGATCTGAAATGTGACTAGTGCATGAAGTTGTGGTCTAGAATAATGTTTATATGTTATTGTATCAGGCACCCAGTGTTGAGGATTGACTGTCGACTTCAAAAATATCTACATTGTAGTATTCAATACATGCAAGTGTATATGTCATCACCAATCTGATAAAGATGTTGAGTTTCTTGTTTTATAAAGAAATACTATGTTGTCAGTGGTTTGTAGTAACTATTGCCAGTGAAAATTGGTGCATTTTATAAAAAGTAATGTAAGTGAAGTTTGTCATATTGCATTGCTTTGTTTGTGCTATTTGTAAAACAGAAGCAATGTTGGATCGAGTTCATAGGTGAACTGCTGGATGTTGTGCACAGATGAATGTTTTTGTAACAGAAGTGCCATGAATGACGATAAAGGGAACTATCCTGTGCTACAGTGTTGATCATAACTTTGATGCTAAGATTTTATTTATTTTGAAAGTTTCAGGTTGTTTCATTTTAGTTCATTGCTGAGTTTTAGGTAATAAACTTTTCCATTCTACCCCTTTCGTTATACATATTGTATATTAGTGTATCCAAACAGATATATTATATCTCTTTGGATACACTTCAAGATATATTGTCAGGTTATTAACTGGGTTGTTTGCACATGTGCAAAATCAACTATAGTATGAGAGTTTGTAAGTTGCAGATAAAGTATCACTTCTTGATTAATGAGTATACAGAAGGTCTCACTTTTGGTGATATAATGCATGTTTCCACTGCTAGATTCGTGCTTTGTTGAATTCCTGTCCGCTTCAAACATGTAGACAATGACACAAGCTCTATCTACTGGGAATATAAAAATAAACAAAACATAGTCGGAGTTGTAGGCCTCATTTCATTCAGTAAATGACACTCAAAATATGCAGACTATATAAGGCTAAAAATGAACCTAGCAATCAGTGATCTAACAATGGTCTAATTCTATACCACTAAAAGACTTGTGAACTAGGGAGAAAACTTGTGAACTAATGTCTAAACATCGGACAGTGAGATAATCCGCAGAGTAATATCTCAGTTACTATCTATGCATTCTTCTTAAATGCTAAACTGTTTGGTTATCATGTGTCACTTGTCCATGAATTTGGAAGTAAAATTGTCATGACGCAGTTGCACATACTATAAAGCTATCTGCTTAGGCAGCAATCCTCAACATTTACAAAAGACTACATGTAGCACATAGTTTTATTTTACAGTATAATATAAACAGTCATATTACCTTAATAAAACATGGCCAACCCTATAAAATGAAAAAAAGAAATATTTGATTTCACAGAAGTTTGAAATAGCATGGAGGACAAATGTAAAACAAGGTTTTCTATGCTAATTTCTAATGGACGAATATAATAAGTTACGTGGTTAGAAGTCTTAGAAACCATAAATTGGTTGCTATATTATCACAAATACTTTTCCAGTTGAAAAGCATAATATGGCAATATTTTGTAAAAGTGTTCAACAGTCCAGTTTTAACATATCTAAACTACTGCCATATGGAAATATAGCCATTCCAGCTGCTAGAAGCCACAGTACTATGCAAAACAGGATGATATTTCACGTCCATACAAACATCTTGATCAGTCGTGAGTTTTTTAAGAAGCCTTGTGGTTTTATAATCATAAAAGTGCAAGCAACCACTTGCACTACCACTGGTTAATAGTGCACCATCAGGACTGAAATCACACCCAATGTTATAACCTTCAACCTGTAATGCAAATCAGAGTTTACCAATAAAGTGTGTATAATTAGTTGAAGACCTAACTCATACTGGTTGGTGTCAACAGCTTGTTAGGCTGCAAAATAATGATATTTATGCAGTAACTTAATGTAAAAGTTAAGAATAACACCAACCACTGTGATTAAAACATCATGTAACTCTGCTGTTATTAAAACATTTTGATTTGGCAACAGAAAATTGTACTTTTCTTTAGCTTCGAAGCTGATTGAAGTAAATATAAAAAATAAAATATACCTTGTGACCTTCGTATCTTTTTGTTTTATTCATTCTGTATGGCCGTACAGTTGAAAACAGAGCAATATAGTTACCATTGGTCTGTGCAACAAATTGCTGATCATATGGATGGACTTGCAAACGACTACATGTATAACGTTCCTGCATAAAGTTTATTAAAAAAAATTGAATACGTGGTGATACAATATTGAATACACTGTGCACAATATTGAATACACTGTGGAACAATATTGAATACACTGTGCACAATATTGAATACACTGTGGAACAATATTGACTCTTACCATGTTATTCATAGTCACTAGAGTAAAGCAGATATACACATGAACGAGACTTGTCCAAGAACAGCTCTAGAAGAAATTCCCTCCTCGAAGTAACACTTGTCATTTTGCTTTACTTTCCTAGGGAGGCACAAGATATAATGTTTTACCCTGTGCTAAGTAGTAACTTGATTGACAATGTTTCCAAGATACTAATCCCTTACTTGCTATAATTATCCCACCTTTTTTCAGACAGTCCACTCTAGTTATTAGGAACAAGATATTTGCAATGTCAGATGCCCATCTCATCCCTAGAATTAGATCATGTTCTAGGTTGTACGTGATTTGTAGCTGTGGTGGGTAGTCACTTTTTGAATAGTTGCTTTAAGGCTTACATATGTAAAGCGAAGTATCGTATACAATAAATGTTAAAGACGTGGATCATCATTTGACACACTTTTCAATGTCACTCTAAAATGCTACCTAGCCTAACATACCAACCACATTGTGCTCTTCATGAATGCACCTTTGAATTGCCTAGTCGGTGCTGAGTCATTCTGGTATGTGGCGGAACCTGATGTGCCCTCTTTGGAACAAACATGGCTACCAGTTGGCCATTTTGGAAGAGACCTGATCAAAATTATAATTGACCTGTATGCTGACATGTATTTACCCTGTAACAAATATGAAGCTAATCGGATAACAATTGAAGTAGTTATTGTGAGACACAGAAAGTATTATGCACAAAAAATGTTGAAGATTCGGATCGGCATTTGACCCATTTCTCAAGGTCATTTTAAAATGTCACCTAGCCTATTATACCCCACAATCCATGGCCTTCTTGAATCCACCTTCAAATCGTGTAGTTAACACTTCATCTTTCCGGTATGCAAAGCAACTTGACATGACCTCTTAGAAACAAACATGGCCACCAATCGACCATATTGGAAGTAGTCAAGGTCAATATTATGACTGACCTGCAGTTCGACCTGTATTTACCCTGTACTGAATATGAAGTTGATCGGGTAAAACTGAAGCTGTTATCGCTAGAAAAAGAAAGGGTTACTGACGATGCCTAGCCTACGTCTATATGCACATTGTCCATGGGCATAAAAACATTGTGAGGAATGATATTTAGCTAATTTTAGCTGGAATATACCAGACAATACATATTATATATAGTGATAAGATGAATAGTACCTGGTATATCTGATTAGACAAAATTGCTCCTGAGTTGAAGTCCCACACCATTACATTTCTGTCAGCTGAATCCCTGCTAACAAGATCAGAACAAGATATGAATTCTTTTGCATCTTTTAGAAATGCCAAATCGTGTACCTACACAAAAGGATTGCAGTTGATAATTGAGATATAGCATAGATACAGCTGTATGTCAGTCTTCAGAATATTGCAGCATATAAAAATTATAATAATTGATATTATTAAGCAAGTATATGTGCACAAGCTTGGAAACAGGAGACAACTTTTACATATATAATTACAACCACAGTAACAAGATTATGAGTAGATTTACAATTCAAAGCCGAAGTTAATATTTGAAAAGATATCACGAAATATACTGTAAGTAGCTCGTTTTTGGAGAATGTGTCTCACTTTTTTATAGTTTCTAAAACAATAGCCTTTAATAAAAATTGTCCAATGATTCCCAATCTCCCCAAAAATTTGCTAATTAAACTTGGCAAGTGTGAAGAGACCTCTACAGTCAAGTAGAGTGGTATATACATGTATAGTGTGAAGTAATGAACATTTTATAATTATCCAGTGTAAAATAAATTAAACCTACTTGTCCAAAAGGCTCTTTATGTGCATAAATTCCAACTGGCTCAGGTTTCATTCGAGTATCCCAACTACATATTGTGTTATTAGCACCAGATATGAAGACATGGTGGTTAACTGGATGATACCTTATACAGGTCACAAAACTAGACTGCTCAAACGTTTGAATATTCACACCTGTAAATTAATGTTATTCCAAAAAAGTTTCATTTTGTCAGATTTGATTAAAGTTCAATTTAATCAATTACGAAAAAAAATATTACATGCTTGTGACATCATATGATCTTCATCACAATGTTGACAGATCTCTACAGGTATTCAACAACAGAGAGATAGGGAATAAGAGATTCCCACAAATGATGACCACCCGAGGGAGAATCTAGTTGTAAGCATTGAACTACATAGTTACATTAAATTGAGATGATATATAGATATTATTTGCAGTATCATTAAGCAAGACTCAAACAACTTTATAATAAATGTAATTATCAGTTGAACCACAACTTACCCTTTTCAACATCACAAAGTCTAATAACTTTGTCATACCCACAACTAAGTATTTCTCGTCCTGATTTTGTCCATATAGCATCCTTAACTGCTTTTGTATGAAACTCCATCGACTGCACACAGTGCTCAACAGTAGAAAATACATTCCAAATTTTTACAGTCCTATCCATTGAGCAGGACAATAATAAATGGCTATATTCTGATTTACACCAGTTAATTTTATTAACAGCACCACAGTGAGCGACTATGGATACCATATTACGACTGGGCATTTTATTTTTAGAAGATGGTTGACCTAAAGCTGGTGAAATCCTATGATGAACAAAAAAGATTTTTTTATCTTGTTTGTCAGTCGCCTTAGAGTGTTGGGTATTGGTTCTATTTTCTTCATATTTTATTTTGGTTCTTTTAGAAATATATCCTGCTGCGCATGCTTCATTTTCGCTAAAAATATGACAGTGATTTTGTTGGTGTCGCTTTCTTCTATTTGGAAATGTGTTTTTCTGAAAATTCAATTCTGGGCGAAATAAACTCGTAACAATACTGCGTTCGTTATTTTTCTCCAATATTTCGAGTTCACCGTCTTTCCAAAAACTCTTAGACTGTCTTTGGCTTCTAATGGATCCCCACTTTTGCTCTTGATTATCATCATCTGATTCCGACGAAGGTGAATTTAACCCAAAAAAGTCAGTTGCACACTCGGTACAGTCGTCTTGCCTCTTATTGATTTTATTATTAACGGGCAACAGATCACGCTCTACAACTTCACTACTGTCTGTACTGATCTGTGTTTCCTCTCGGTGTGATTGTTTGGATGTGGCATCAGAGTTAAAATCTTCATCGTCCGAACCACTCAAGTCATAAGGACATAAAGAAGTCATAATTGGGTATTAAACACTATAGAAACCACAAATCCAGAAGAAAATTCGCTCTAGATTTTGAAGAACTCGTCTTTCGTGGGCGCAGCCATCATGATTTCTCTATCCAATGAAATTGAATATTACTTTTCCATCTGTGTTTTGACCAATCAGAAACAGGGTTTTAGCAAAAAAACTTGTCTGAATATATGAAGTGACGGCCGGCTCGGCTGTGAGGCCTTCTTTTTTCATCTCATTTCTGAGGACCGTGTTATTGGAATTAACTATTACTTAGCGTTTACTTTCTTTGATACACGTGGAATTGTTAGACATCAATATTCTAGATAGTTTCTGTTAACAAAACTAAACAATCACGTTTAGTCTTAGAAAAAATTTACAACGTGGACATTTTCAATATGGCTGCGAACAATATTAATGAGGAAACGTTGAACCGCGTTAGCGACTTAAATATTGACGGTGTGGCTAACGCTATCGGGGAGGAAGACCATGTAGATCCATGGTCTGTTACAAGCGCATCTGCTAAAGGAATTGATTATGATAAGCTTATCAGTGAGTAAAACACAAGAAACTCATCGATCGATATAAAACTATTAATAATAGTATTAAAAATCTGTACTAGTAAATATCAAATTGAAATATGTAAA
Source organism: Phoronis ovalis (assembly GCA_028565635.1). Classification (NCBI taxonomy): domain Eukaryota; kingdom Metazoa; phylum Phoronida; family Phoronidae; genus Phoronis; species Phoronis ovalis. The sequence goes on from JAOXYB010026202.1 coordinate 13,621, forward strand.
AATTAAATTATATAAATAATATCTATATTTGTGCCTGAACTGGAAACAATAGTTGTGAAAACACTTTATTGAATTTCCAATCGTGAATACAGTTTGTTTACTGGTGTAAGTTTACGTATTGTTTCTCCAAAGTTCCATGCAAATACTCTTGACTTAAGGAAAACTCTAACCAGCTGCTTTTACTTAACATAACCTAAATTATCAGAACACACCTGTCTGTTGTTTAAAGATAACACATAAATGAGATAAACCTTCCTTCTGTGAAACGGTTTTCACTTAAAGATGTAAAATTATTTTTCAGGCAATTTGGACTTATTTCACCAGTATTTGATATTTTATTAAATAATGACCATCTTATGCTACATATGTTTGTATCATGTTAACCTAGGATCTAATAAAATATATGCCATAGTGTTAATGCAATAGATTTTTTATTTTAGAACGTTTTGGAAGCTCAAAAATAGATCAAGAACTTATTGATAGATTTGAAAAGGTAACCGGAAAGCCAGCTCACCATTTTTTGAAGCGGGGAATATTCTTTTCACATCGGTATGTAAACTAATGCAGTACATGTATTTTCTGCAAATGTATCCTTTGAGATTTATAACTTGCACAGGTAATAAATTATTCTATTTCTAAGCTAAAACTTCAGTGTCTCTGGTTTGTAGCGTTCTCCCTCCAACTTATAATGTCAAACCACTAACTCCTGTAGCACGAGATAACCTAAATATTAAAAGTCAGCAAAAAGCAAATTTGAAATTTTTCAGGGGAAATTGTCGTAGTATCATGTAGTGGTTGAGCTAGAGCTTCAGACACTGCTATTTAATTTTTCTTTCTAAGTTTTTCCAGCTCTCACTTATGTACATCTAGGTAGTTACAACACCTGTGTCCTAAATTATCATGTGAACAACAACCAGTGTAATCTGAATCCAATGCCTTTCAGTACCCTTGCTTTGCAAAAAATTAAAAAACTTCTTAAAATTCGAATTTCTATTTTTAATTTTGTAGCACTGTTTCTGCATAATGCAATTGTTCATATACATATATTTTACATTTCAGGGATATGCACAGTATTTTGACACTAATAGAGCAAAAGAAACATTTCTTTCTGTATACAGGAAGGGGTCCATCTTCTGAAGCTATGCATCTCGGTCATCTAATACCTTTCATTTTTACAAAGTAGGTGAACTTTATATATATATAGATATATGTAAAAGTAGGCAGATTACATTCTAATATTTAATACAAGAATTATTAAAATTTATCAGTCGAAGTCATTTCTTGTCTGAAATGAGTTCAAAGTAGACTAATGACCCAGGGGATAGTCAGACTTCTGGCTATATAGGCATATGCGGCTCTAGAGGATTTGGTTTTTTGACCAAATTAGCAAAAGTTCTAGTTCTTTGATCAAAATTAGCATGAAGGATCTGGTTTTTGACCAAGTTAACAGTGTGGATCCTTTTTTTTACTTCCTTTCCATCAGCATACAGGGTTTTTCATTTTTAGTAAACAGGTTTTATTCCAACACACACACAAATTAGCAATTGGGTTTTGTAGCAAGCAAAAGTTAAGCAAACTGTTTTTCTTTGGCGGAAGAAAATAGTTGAAAAGATCTGGGTTGTAGGGCCATGCGGTACTTGTAACACTCCCCAAAATTTTGTGATACACTAACAGTAGGCTTATGACACTTTATTAAAATAAATTTCACTGAATCATACTCCTTCACAGATCGAAAAGCTTAGAATTTGTAAGAATTTGTAAGAAATAGTTTTAATGCTATTTCTCATAAATTGCATTGCGAGAATTTGTAAGAAATAGTTTTAAGGTTATTTCTCATAAATTCTCGCAATGCAATTGCGAGAAATTGTGAGAAACCTACTCTAATTCAAATTCTGACAAATTCTCGCAATCAAATATGAGAAATTGTGAGAAAATGATAATTCTCGCAAATTCTTATTATATTTTTCCATTTCTCGCAATTCAAGGTTCTTAGTGTTATGTGAAGTTGAAGTCCGCTTCTTATATATTATTTTTTTCTTTAAATACGGTAATTCTTCTCCAATTCGTACAAAAAAAAAATTATTATTTTTTTTAATTTTGGGGGGTGTACGAAATTTGGGAAATACAAAATTCTCCAAAAATATGGGTGTACGAATTCTCGGAAACTATAATAAATGCGTA